>NKZC01000189.1:0-31868 GCA_002374385.1 Metschnikowia borealis | reverse complement strand
TCAACAATACTCTTTATTGTTTCATCTGTATGCAGTCACATGAACATGCAGTACACCTGCGTGTACTGATCCCTCAAGTTCAACATATGCAGCCATGGAACAGACGTCGTAATACGTTGACTCGCGGGCACAGCGAGCCCAAAAAGGAAATGGATGGTCCCAAAAAGGAAATGGATGGTCCCAAAAAGGAAATGGATGGTCCCAAACTGGCAAGTGGTGGTCCCAAAGCAGACAGGGGTGCTGGTTTAGGAAGGTGCCTGTCCTATTTGGGAGAGCCCGGTTCCGATCTGGAGAAACCCAATCCCAATATGGAGTTATCCCATCCTAATCTGGAATCATCCAACCCCAATATAGAAGGTTTTAACGCCGATTCGGAAGGTGGTCCCAATTCGGAAGGTGGTCCCAATTCGGAAGTACTCAAACCCTTTCACTTCTCCTGGTTTCACACCCTCGTTTTGGAAAATAAGGGCCTGGTGGCACGTGACCATCTTGCCAACGAAAGAACATACTTGGCCTGGATCCGTACCTCCCTCATGATGATGACTTTGGCATTGGCCTTTCTCCAAATGTACTCTGTGCAGGTGCGGGCCAAAGAGGCCCTCTACAACGGTCACGTGGCCGAGATCTCGCTGGGGCCCAAGATTGAGTTTCTCCGACGAATGGGACGTCCGTTGGGCGTGTTGGCCGGGGTTCTCTCCATATTGGTGGTTTTTTCCGGGCTTTTCCGCTACTTTTCCGTGCAAAGGGCCCTTTGTAGCGACACGTTTCCTGCATCTCGCTTCCTCGTGGCCGGTTTGGTCGTTTGCTGTGTGACGGTCATGGTTATGATCTTGGTAGTTGATTCCAAGACATAAAAATGAAAGGATATCTTGGAATTGGTCGTTTTATGGTGGGGGAGGGGTGTGGTGTACGGATGTGTGGTTCTGTGTGGTTCTGTGTGCAGTACATCCCGGAATTGAGGTTGAGGCTGAAGCTGAGGCTGAGGCTGAAGCTGAGGCTGAGGCTGTTGGGAGTTACAGAGAACATTGTCATAGCTAGAAATAGTTATGTCATTGTTCATTTTTGGGGAGTGGTGGGTGTGTTACTGATCTGTACTAGAAGGTCTGTAATATACTGGTCAATAAAGATACCCCTCAACCAAGAGCGGGACCGCCTCTACATATACTTGGGATTCCTGGGACTCCTTCTTCCTGCACTGGACTTGTTAACACATTGTCTTTGACTCAAACCTGGCTCCTCCTGACACCAAGAACCGGTTGTAAGGCTAGTTCATCCGCGTTATGGGCAGGGCACTACCCATACAGATACTATGAAGCCTACGCCGTCTGATCCAACAATGGCCATTCCATAACGCCATCGTGTACCATGGTACAAACCAGGGAATGTGAAATCCAATGTACCAGGGAATGTGAAATCTGAAGCACAAGCGAATTTGAAATCCAAAGCACCAGCGAATTTGAAATCTGAAGCACCAGCAAATTTGAAATCCAAAGCACCAGGGAATTTGAAATCCAAAGCACCAGGGAATTTGAAATCCAAAGCACCAGCGAATTTGAAATCTGAAGCACCAACGAATTTGAAATCCAAAGTACCGGGGAATGTGAAATCCAAAGCACCAGCGAATTTGAAATCTGAAGCACCAGCGAATTTGAAATCTGAAGCACCAGCGTGAGGGTTTTTCTAGAAATCATCTATCAGATTTACTACACCTCTAACAATTTTCTTCATGGTAATACTCACGGTCGTCTAGCTGCATTTCTCAATCGGTCTACTCAGTAGAGTTGGGGGGTCTCTATATGGCTTGATTAAGGTCAGGTGGCATTTAAGTACGGTTAATTAGGATGGCCGGAACTGGGGTAAACCGGGGGTTGCGAACGCGACGAAACACCCGTGCACCAGGCGACCCCAGCAGAAAAAGGCCCAACGCAAACGGCCTTTTTTTCATCGTACGAAAAGAAGATTGGATTGGTTGGAATCCTGGAATTCCGGACTTCACTATGTTCAGGTGACTGCATGTTCAGGTGACTGCATACAGACGAAACAATACTGAGTATTCTTGAATTTGCCCTCTCTGGTGCTCGTCTAAGCTCTGGGCATTGTCTTCTCCAAGATAATGTTGGTAAGAGACTAAAGAGGGAGAATAGCTGGAGCATATAAAAAGGGACGAGAATATTCTTATAAGGGATCATCGAAACAGCTATGTTAACATACAACGATGTCCTGGTATAATTTTGGGGACAGATGAGAATATAAGCGATTAAGAAGATCAGTGGAGTCCCTTACTTCCGTGACTTTTTGGGACTTGTTGGAAAGTAACGTGATAGCTGTTCCAGTTTACGGGAGTGTATACTACAACTCCTAACAATTTGGTGGTGGGTATTTAGAGAGGAGTACTATGCAGCAGGGTATTTGGTGGTGGGCATTGAGAGCAGTTATAACTAGTGATTTGAATATTTCAATTCACATAAACCGCCACTAGGAGGTTCAAAAATCACCTACTTTGAAATGGGCAGGCCTCATCGATTCCATACTGGGCCCCGGTTTCCGCTATAATGTCACCTCTTTATGTCACCTCTTTATTATACTGCCCCTTGCATTTCCCTTCCAATAGCCTTCCCTTAACCTCACGGACTCTTTTTCCGCAATGCATCTGGTTTATTTTTCATTATGGTCTTTTTGAATCCTTTATATTTGAACGCTTTTTCCGTGAAATACTTTACCCCATGAAATTCGAGTCTATGCTTATATCTGTGCTATTTTCTGTTTTCCGACTGAATTGGATATAATCTGTCAGTACTCAATCTGTCAGCACTATAATCTGTCAGCACTACAATCTGTCAGTACTCAATCTGTCAGTACTATAATCTGTCAGTACTCAATCTGTCAGTACTACAATCTGTCAGTACTATAATCTGTCAGCTATATAATCTGTCAGTACTATAATCTGTCAGTACTATAATCTGTCAGTACTATAATCTGTCAGTACTATAATCTGTCAGTACTACAATCTGTCAGTACTACAATCTGTCAGTACTCAATCTGTCAGTACTATAATCTGTCAGTACTATAATCTGTCAGTACTCAATCTGTCAGTACTACAATCTGTCAGTACTCAATCTGTCAGTACTCAATCTGTCAGTACTCAATCTGTCAGCACTCAATCTGTCAGTACTCAATCTGTCAGTACTGGTACTTAATAGTAATGAATATGATAATAATGTAATGTACTAGCACTGTAGTAGTACTGTACTATAGATTTATTGGTATATTATTTTAAAAGACCAAAACAAAAGTCATAAACTTGTAAACAATACTAATAATGATACCATTATGAAAGAGTTCTAACTAGATATATAACATATCATATATATATATTGACTATTGTATGGGATGCATCATATCTTTGTATACATTATTTAATCTAGTACTATTGTACTACTATATTGTACTACTATATTGTACTACTATATTGTACTACTATATTGTACTACTATATTGTACTACTATATACTACTACTATATTGTACTACTATATTGTACTATATTGTACTACTATATTGTATGGTGGTGGGAATCTATGGTGAGGAACGGTGGGGTGGAGCGCGTTTTGAGAAGAAGCTCTCACGCGGCTCGCCTGCATGCAGCGTGGACATAATGTCTCACTAATCGCATCCAAAGCAAACTCAACTCCACCCAGCACCATGTCGCAATATTCTTCCATGACCGTGGCCCAGCTCAAGGATGCGTTGAAGGAGAAAGGTCTTTCTGTGGACGGCAAGAAGGCCGACCTTGTGGCGCGATTGACCGAGAATTCCGCCGTAGGCTCTGTGGGCGGAGAATTGGACGACGATGATGTTCCTGCTACTTCTGTCTCCGACGAAAAGCCTTTGGAGGCTGGAGATGAAGGTTCAGGGGCTGCCCAAGGAGAAGCGCTGGCCGAAAACGGAAGTGAAGTGGCTCAAAACGGAAGTGAAGTGGCCCAAAACGGAAGTGAAGTGGCCCAAAACGGAGCTGACCCCGCCCAAAACGGAGCTGAACCAGTGCAAGAAAAGCCCAAGCCCAAGGTTTTAACCGCCGACGAGCGCAAACAACTTGCCGTGGAGGTTTTGACCAAGAAGATCAAGAGAGCAGAGAAATTCGGCGACGAGGCCCTGGCTACGGCCGCCAAGAAGGACTTGGCCCGCGTGGAGAAGTTTGGCGTGGACCTCGGCACGGCGTTGGCCAAGGAAATCGGGCTTTTGGACCGTAACGTCAATTCCGAATTGGGCCGCCGCAAGTCCCACAAAAAATCCCGGGGTAAAAGAGTCCACAAGTGAGACTACTACTGCGGCAGGGCCGGGCCGCGCTCGTAACCACGGCTCTTATTCCGCGACTACAAAATGTATTGTAAAGTAATATATATAGTGTATAAGTTCCTAGTACTTTGTAGTTTTTTTCTAGTATGCAGTGCCATAGCTATACTCTATAGTCCAGACCTTACTACGTCTACACACTCCTCAGAGCACCTCTCACCTCCCTCCACATTTTATAAGCGAGAAGATTAAAAGCGAGATAATGAAGTGTACTTCATGCGTGAGTGCATACAAGCCACAGAGACGTAAATCAGTCAGTGAGGTATGATAATGCAGAAAGCTAGAAATTCGGAATCTTGGGGTTGGTCAAATATTGTTCTTTGGATCAGGTGACTTGGAAACTACTCTTTTTTTCAAAAAAATTAGTGTTTTCGATTTTTTTTTCCTGGCTACTTAAGTGTGTGGCTTAATGCGCGCAGCGGACATAGTTCATGATAATCCTGGTAATCGCCCAATACCCGAATAATGTGTTCAGCCAATAAATTTTATAGCATGAAAGATTTTATAACTACACTCCACTATACTGTATAATATTATATATAGAAGCCTATGCCCTACCACAGGGACCTATGCCCTACCACCATATAAGGACCTCTAGTACACCAGGGACCTCTAGTACACCAGGGACCTCTAGTACACCATACACTAGAAGCTAAATTGTGAGTTCCACACAATCTAGTACACGGTAAACCTTTGACTCCAAGCTTGGCCAATGGTCGGCCTTCGCATTATGAGTAATATTCAGGATGTTCCATATAATACTCTAGCATTGAGGCTAGTACTGGGATTATCTGCAAGAACATGAATCTTCAAAAAACTCCCAGACTATATTAGATTTGTTGGCACTATCTCTTTTCAAGAATGTTTGTATTTTTTTCGCCACTTAATTTTCCTTGTTCACGTGTTTGTATTATCTGCTCACGGTATGTCTGTTGAACTGTAAGGCTGTCTTCCATTTATTGGAGTGGCATCGCCCTTCTGTCACATCACAAAATCATTTTTCAATGTTGAAGTGTATGGTCACTGCATATTCTGGATTGCACACTTCACGGCATGCCACTATGACTATACCCATACAGTGTTAGNTATTCTGGATTGCACACTTCACGGCATGCCACTATGACTATACCCATACAGTGTTAGGAAAAATCCTACGAGCACTAGAATCGAGTATTTAGTGTCGGTGGATTCACTAACGAGGCTTAGCTTAGGCTCAGTCTCAAACCATACCACTCATGAATATGACGGTGGGAGTCCCTTATGAATATGATGGTGAAGTCCCTGATGAGTATAAGATGGTGGGAAGCCCACATGAATATGATGGTGTGAAGCCCTTATAAATATGATGGTGGGAATCCCTTATGAATATGATTGTGTGAAGACCTTATGAATATGATGGTGGGAATCTCCCATGAATATGATGGTGTGAAGCCCTTATGAATATGATGGTGTGAAGCCCTTATAAATATGATGGTGTGAAGCCCTTATAAATATGATGGTGGGAATCCCTTATGAATATGATGGTATGAATCCCTTATAAATATGATGGTGGGAATCCCTTATGAGTATGATGGTGGGAATCCCTTATAAATATGATGGTGGGAATCCCTTATGAATATGATGGTATGAATCCCTTATAAATATGATGGTGGGAATCCCTTATGAGTATGATGGTGGGAATCCCTTATAAATATGATGGTGGGAATCCCTTATGAATATGATGGTATGAATCCCTTATAAATATGATGGTGGGAATCCCTTATGAGTATGATGGTGGGAATCCCTTATAAATATGATGGTGGGAATCCCTTATGAATATGATGGTATGAATCCCTTATAAATATGATGGTGGGAATCCCTTATGAGTATGATGGTGGGAATCCCTTATAAATATGATGGTGGGAATCCCTTATGAATATGATGGTATGAATCCCTTATAAATATGATGGTGGGAATCCCTTATGAGTATGATGGTGGGAATCCCTTATAAATATGATGGTGGGAATCCCTTATGAATATGATGGTATGAATCCCTTATAAATATGATGGTGGGAATCCCTTATGAGTATGATGGTGGGAATCCCTTATAAATATGATGGTGGGAATCCCTTATGAATATGATGGTATGAATCCCTTATAAATATGATGGTGGGAATCCCTTATGAGTATGATGGTGGGAATCCCTCATGAATATGATGGTATAAATCTCCCATGAATATGATAGTGTGAAGCCCTCATGAATATGATGGTATGAATTCCCCTCATGAATATGATGGTGGGAATCCCTTATGAATATGATGGTATGAATCCCCCCTGAATATGATGGTATGAAGCCCCCATGAATATGATGGTGTGAAGCCCTCATGAATATGATTGTGGGAAGCCCTTATAAATATGATGGTATGAATCCCCCCTGATTATAATGGTGGGAATCCCTCATGATTATGATGGTGGGAAGCCCTCATGAATATGATGGTGGGAGTCTCCCATGAATATGATGGTGGGAATCCCTTAAAAATATGATGGAGGGAATCCCTTATGAGTATGATGGTGGGAATCCCTCATGAATATGATGGTATGAATCCCCCCTGAATATGATGGTGTGAATCCCTCATGAATATGATCCTCATGAATATGATGGTGTGAAGCCCTCATGAATATGATGGTGAAGTCCCTGATGAGTATAAGATGGTGAAGCCCTCATGAATATGATGGTGGGAATCCCTTATGAATATGATGGTGTGAAGCCCTTATGATTATAATGGTGGGAAGCCCCCCTGAATATGATGGTATGAATCCCTTATGATTATAATGGTGGGAATCCCTTATAAATATGATGGTGTGAAGGTTAGTATTCAAGGAGACTTATACTACGCGCTTGGCTCCATGCACTTGGACGCATGCGATATGCCCGCGCCAGCGAGAACTCCTGATAAGGACTTCTCCGAGTCAACGTGAAACATTGCGATGTTTCAAATCCTGTGGCCGGCTGTTTCAAGAAATCCCTCAAGGGTTACCCGACGCAGTACGGAAGTATATAAAGCTAGCAGGTCCGCCTGATTAGATGGTTTCCTCAGACACCCCTCTAAGTCATATTAGAGTATTTGAATATACTACTGATTTAACTTTGTTTTATAAATCCCAAAGTCCTGCACGAGTTCTAACATACAGAGTACACTCTTGGCAGCCATGTATACATCCAACTCCAATTAGTTGTATCCCTGTGACACCATATCAACGAAGTTGTCATTCCAACATACCAACACCAAACTACCACAGTTAGATTCTTGTTACGTGAGGCTATGCTCAGGCCAGTTGATATCACACCAAAGAGCCATGGTCCAGATGAGAATTTGTGGTGGTACTTCCTACACTTACAAGAAAAAAGTGTGTATATACGAACTGGTTCACTATAAAGGTGCAGACTCTAGCAGAAACAATGATACGCTATTCGTATCTTACGCCGAGATATAAATTTCCACCTCGAAACATTCTCCAAAGGTGAAGCCATAAAACATCAAATGCACAGAGCTGTTGAGTGTGTTGCACGAGTAGAACGGAATATTCATGACCCTATTTTGCTTAACCAAAAACAAAACCGTTTCGGGAATCGTGGGCCCAAATCCTAAACCATGCACCTTGATGAAACCCTGCAAACCCCAGGCTAGAGGGCTGGTTAGTATAGGCGTGGTTTCCCGTAATGGGGAACTCCACACAAATAGCCGAATTAAAACAAACATGCCTCCATGTCCCCCTCTTTTAAAGGATACCAAGCGAGCGGCTTCAAGTCGTTATTTAGTTTGGCATAGAAGGCCAGGAGGTTTGAAGGAAAGAAAGGTATTTTATAGAACTAAAAGATATTAATTTTATCTTTTATTTTTTTTGCCTTTGAAAATCCATCATGACTTTATTTGGATCCAAAAAGAAATGAGGATTTAATAGATGTGATTTTGCAAGAAGACACCGAAGAGAGAAGAAAGAGAAGAGTCATTGACTCTGATGACACCGAAGAGAGAAGAAAGAGAAGAGTCATTGACTCTGATGACACCGAAGAGAGACGAAAGAGAAGAGTCATTGACTCTGATGACACCGAAGAGAGAAGAAAGAGAAGAGTCATTGACTCTGATGACAACAAAGATGGTTATTAAATGAATCAGACAAGAGTATATAGTACTCGGATCAAGTTGTTACTATGAACAATAACATTTTATTGTGATGATTGGTTGATGTTTCATAAGATTTTTGTTAGTTCGTGTTCAGAGTATTGTGTTTCCTGATACCGTGGAAAAGCCTCGGTGGAGAACACTTCCGTGTTGTTTCAGAACGTTAGGTATCCAAAAGTAGGTTGGAAAATTGTTTAGAGTCAAATGTGGGTTTTGAGACAATCACTGAGGTCGCGGCCATACAGTATGACATACAAGCACGTCATAGCTAAAGGCGAGTTTCAGTGGGTATCTGGAAGCATCCTACAAACAGGTCTTGTAGCCAGATTTTTAAGTGTATATGTTCACAGATTAATTTCTGCATACTACTGTACACAAGAAAAAAACTAATATATAGTTCCCTTTAGTTAATGGGTTTAACTAGAGCAACACTACATACATATACTGCACTTATTATGTAGTTTCAAAATATAGCCCACAGCAAGCAAAGCTAATATTTATATATTAAGGAATTTTCATAAAGCCACATGAATCATTCAGTATTCCAATGTTATTGGTCTTATAAATAATCATAGAGTTATTAACTTATAATCACGTGATAAGGCCCTGACTATAGATGATTCGTGAACCCTACACTGTCCGATTGTCAGGCCTTCATAGTACAATGATGGCAGAGGTATGCCAAGTTGCAGCCATATAAATGCAGCCATAAATTTGCAGCCATAAAGTTGAGTTCCAGCCATAAAGTTGAGTTCCAGCAATAAAGTGGAGTTCCAGCAATAAAGTGGAGTTCCAGCCATAAAGTGGATTTGCAGCCATATAAATTGCAGCCATATAAGTTACAGCCATATAAGTTGCAGCCATATAGTACGTCCTTCAACTTTTGGTTTAGTGATATTAATATACAGGGATATGTAAGTTGTACCTTATAAGCCAAAGTCTGAAAAAAGACGAGGTGCTGTTGTGATATGAGGCACGTATGCCGTATATATCCTTAAGTGCCCTGTACTTAAGGCTCCATTGCAACATTGATGCCAATAGGGCATCAGCCCTCATTTCACCTCGCTGCTGCCCTAACCAGGGCGTGCCCAGTTTTACGGTTGAGCTCTATTTCTAGAACTTGCACGACCTCTTCCTTTATAAACGAGGAGAAAGAATTTTCCACATTCTTTCTCTCTAAGGACCGTTATTCTACCTTCTCTATACAGACCAGATATTGAATATATATTGTTACAGTAATGCCTGACCCTGAAGTAACCCAAGGGATATCTTCTAAGGAGTTCTATGAAAAGGTGAACAGATTTAACCCTATAGATACCGTACCCTATGAGGGATGGATTCTTAACGAGGCTTTACCCCAACAGGATCGGAGCTATTCTTTCAGTGAGGTATCAGAGCAGGTGCGAGGTGTGTGTAGATTAGATGTCAACGAATACCTAACAGTACGGAGGCAAGGTACTTCGTGGATATGTTGTACGCAGGCAATTGAAAGGACAATAGGGCTGTGCAGACCCTGAACAATGGAGGCTGTGCGGGTCTTAGCCGAACTGAAAAGTATAAGAAGCGCTGTGGACCCGTTAGGTAGGACTTTGGTCTTGTAAGGTACAATTACTGATCCCTGTATATTAATATATACTAAAACAAAAGTTGAAATTAGATAACTCCAGATCCGCAACGACAATTGCGATTTGTCTGTGTGTAATATAACGTTGCTTTTTCTACTAGGCCGTAGTAACCGTTTCCAATAGGAATATTTCAGCCAAACAACTCATGTGTATAAATATCGTAGTCTCTGTAATACATTGAACACTCCCACTCCCCTTCAAACAACTCTCTCTCCAATGTCTCCCTTTGGCTTGGACCCAGCACTGCGTTCAGTCTTGCTCCGTCCCGGGCCAGCAATTAAATTAATAAAATTTTTATCCTTTATTGTCTTATTAAGTAAATTTAATAAAATTTTATGATTAATAGAATCAAAATATTTTAGGTTTCTTTTCATTATTTGTACCAACTGGTACACCATTAGCTTTAGTACCCGTTTTAGTTTTAATAGAAACTTTATCTTACAGTTCTAAAGCTATATCATTAGGATTACGTTTATTTGCTAACATATTATCTGGAATTTATCTAGATATGTTGAATTACAATCTTCTATTTGATTATTTATACCTTTATTTCCTTTATCTATTATTTGATTTATCGGTATGACAATTGGTGCTTTTTTGCCTTCTATCCATCACAATCTGTGCTTTTTTGCCATCTATTTATGACAATCGGTGCTTTTTCCTCACTCTATTCATGAAAATCGGCGCTTTTTTGCCATCTATTCATCACAATCGGTGCTTTTTCTCACTCTATTTATGACAATCTGTGCTTTTTTGCCATCTATTTATGACAATTGGTGCTTTTTTGCCATCTATTTATGAAAATTGGTGCTTTTTTGCCATCTATTTATGAAAATCGGTGCTTTTGTGCCTTCTATGCATGATAATCGGCGCTTTTTTACCATCTATCCATAAAAATCGGTGCTTTTTCTTACTCTATCAGATTTCCCAGATTCCACCCACAGAAATACCCCATATCTGCCACCACCCAAATCCTTTTCGGATCCACACTACGTCTTGCTTCCCACCCTTGCTTTAGCTCTACACAACACAAACACTCACCCGTTCCATAGTCTACGTCATGGTTTAAAATGATGATACGGCTCAAGATCAGCGGCACCAGCACCCGTTTGATGCTTAGCAATTTTCAAATCATAAGTACGAAACCTTTGAAATATAGGTTGGTTGAATTTTGCCAGTGTAGTTAGAATAGTTTTGACATGCTGGTATGAATAGTTTTGAAAAAACTGTACAGCCTAAAAGCTTGATTTCTTCCCAGGAGGATCTGTGATTAACTAGGGTGTAACATCCAATGGACGACTCATACTATAAGACATTGACCTCATAGTTTCATCAAGATATGTAACCTTCAGGAGAAAAGTGAGTGTTTCAGGAGAAACGTGAATGTTTACTTCAGAAAAAAAGTAAAGTGTTTCAGGAAAAACTGAGTATTTACTTCAGGAGAAAAGTAAGTGTTTACTTCAGGAGAAAAATGTTTAGTTCAGAAAAAAAGTAAGTGTTTACTTCAGGAGGAGAAAAGTGTTTACTTCAGAAAAAATTTAAAGTGTTTCAGGAAAAAAGTAAGTGTTTCAGGAAAAAAGTAAGTGGTTACTTCAGAAAAAAAGTAAAGTGTGAAGCAATTGGTCAAAATGTTCATTTCCAAGATGGTCGAGTGGGACCGTGTGCACGAGGTGACCTCAGAAACAGAGGTGAATAATGAGGCAGCATTGCATTTGTACGAGGTGTTTGGGATTCTTCGTACCAAACGAATGCATCGTTACTTTTTAACCGGCAACGACGCATTTCGCCTAAGATTGCCCCTTGAAGAAAAACTGACCACTTCAGAAAAAAAGTAAGTGTTTACTTCAGGAGAAAAGTGGTTACTTCAGGAGAAAAGTGTTTACTTCAGGAAAAAAGTAAGTGTTTACTTCAGAAAAAAAGTAAGTATTTACTTCAGAAAAAAAGTAAACTGACCGCTTCAGGAAAAAAGTGTTTACTTCAGGAAAAAAGTGTTTACTTCAGGAGAAAAAAGTTGTTAGTATGAGACCTTTTGGTGGGTCTGGTTTGGAGGCTTCTTCGTATACCTCGGGTAGTTGATGTTCGATTTTTGTTCTAACAATAAATGGGGCAGTGCTTTTCAACTTTTGTTTTAGTATATATTAATATACAGGGAGATGTAATGTAGAGAAGATAACGCCAGATCCGCAACGACGGTTGCACCACCAGGAGGATCTGTGATTAACCAGGGAGTGATATCCAGTGGATGACTCATACTATAAGATATTGACCTCATAGTCTCATCAAGATATGTAAACACTTTAGGGGAAGTGGTTGCTTCAGGAGTAGGAGACGGAGAGTTGTCAGTGCTCATTGAAGTATTATCAATACGAGATCTTTTGGTGGGTCTGGTTCTTGGAGGCATCTTGGTATCCCTCCGCGCAGTTGATATATTAGTTTTTCGATACTTATAATAAAAGGGGGGCGAAGTCCCCTTTATATATTTGGAGATTCTTCGTTCATCACGGCATTCATTGTAACCACAATTGATTGCCGCAGGAAAAAAATATGGCTGGCTAACCAGCAAGCCGTGGGTATCAGAGTGCGCTCTATTCATTGCTGGTTTTCAACATGTAAGTTGTACCTTACAAGACGAAAGTCCTATGTGACGGGGCCACAGTACCTCTTATACTTTTATTCGTCTAAGGTCTGCACAGTCTTATTGTTCGAGGTCTGCACAGTTTTATTGTTCGAGATCTGCAGTCTTATTGGTCAAGGTCTGCAGTCTTATTGGTCAAGGTCCGTGTAGCCCCATTGTCTTTCAGTGTCCTGGTTACAACATATCCACGAAGTACCTTTCCTCCGTACTGCTAGGTACTCGTTGACAAGTACTACACTATAGTACTACACTATAGTACTACACTATACTAGTACTACACTATACTAGTACTACACTATACTAGTACTGTACTAGTACTATACTAATACTACACTATACTAGTACTGTACTAGTAATACATTATAGTAATACACTATATGTTAGACCCACCATGGGTAGACACACTACCCATAGAGGTATTATCAAGCCTACGAATGCCAATGACTCGTCCAAGACATCATACCTCGTGACTTGGACTCATACATTCAGCTTACCCCGTGACATGGCACTTCTCTAGTACCCACAGGTTAGCTATATAAGTACTTGGAATCCCAGCTACTGGGAATTCATCGGCGAATAAACACACACAAGAGAACTGGACGTAACCAGAATCTAACAGGCAATATAGGTATATATCAATATGGCAATATACAATTCTTAAATTCTACAATTATACAATTATACAATTATACAATTAAACAATTATACAATTATACAATTATACAATTATACAATTCTACAATTCTACAATTCTACAATTCTACAATTCTACAATTCTACAATTCTACAATTCTACAATTCTACAATTCTACAATTCTACAACTCTACAATTCTACAATTATACAATTCTACAATTCTACAATTCTTAAATTCTTAAATTCTTAAATTCTACAAATATGGCAATATATGTTAGATTCCGGTTCGTCAGGTACTCTGTTTACTATGTTCATTCGCCGATGATTCTTCCGAGGGAGGAATCTGAGGTACGTAAATATTTTTAGAAAAGAGGGTGTGCAACTTAGCAGAACAATAGCACTGAACGCCGTCCCAACATTGTGCGATGTTGGGTCTTAGTGTGTTGATATGGCCATTGTTAGGATTAAACAGTGAGGGCTTAAAATAACTCAATAGGTAGTGTTGAGAGTTGTAATATACACTCCCGTAATCTGGAACAGTTATCACGTTACTTTCAATAAGTCACGTAAGTGTGGGACTCCAGTGATCATCCTAAACGACTTATATTCTTATCTGTATCTAATATTATACTAAGAGATCCTTGTATCTTAACGCCGTTGTTTCGATGATCTCTTATAAGGATATTCTCGTCCATTCTTATACGCTCCAGCTTTTCTCCCTCTTCAGTCTCTTACTGACATTGTCTTCTCCAAGACAATGCCTAGATATTAGACGAGAGCTGGACGAGAGCTGGACGAGCACCCAGAGACGCTTGCCCTCTCTTCAACAATATTCTTCATTGTTTCATCTGTATACAGTCACATGAACAAGCAGTACACCTGCGTGTACTGCTCCTTCAAGTTCAACAGGTAGGACACTACCTGGTGGATCCAACACAAATGTAGAATTATCGAAATGGAGAATTATCGAAATGGAGAATTATCGAAATGGAGAATTATCGAAATGGAGAATTATCGAAATGGAGAATTATCGAAATGGAGAATTATCGAAATTTAGATTGTCAAAACTATAGAATTATCGAAGGTAGATTTGTGAAAAATTGTGACAAAAATTTCCGGATCTATACTTACCCCAATAACGGTATCATCAAATTGACATACTTTGATGCCTCTTGTCCTTTACAATTGGGCTCGACCTTGAGGTCCGGCACCCAGTCTAATCTTGAAAAAAAATATCTCTATTTAGGGGAGGTCCTGGTTTTCTTGGACGGAGAGGGCGTTGAACTTGAGGAATCAATACACCCAGGTATACTGCATGTTCACGTGACTATTCCAGCTGAAACAATGAAGAGTATTGTTGAAGATGCAAAGCTCTCGTCGAGTTCTCGTCCAGTTCTCGTCTACCTCTCGTCCAGTTCTCGTCTTGCTCTGGTCTAATGTCTAGACATTGTCTTGGAAAAGACAATTTTGGTAAGACACTGAAGAGGGAGAAAAGCTGGAGCGTATAGGAATGGACGAGAATATTCTTCTAAAAGATCATCGAAACAGCTGTGTTAAGATAAAAGGATCTCCTAGTATAATTTTGGGGACAGATAAGAATCTAAGTCGTTTAGGATGATCATTGGAGTCCCTTTTTACTTGACTTATTGAACTTAACGTGATGACTGTTCCAGATTACGGGAGTGTATATTATGACTCTCAACAGATGGGTCTTTTTTCGTGTATTATAGCCCAGACACGAAAACAAGAAACTTGGGTTACGGAAGCAACTTGCAGGAGTTTGCTCTCATTAATCTGGTGAGCAAGGAGAAGAATGGGGTCACTGCAACTGCACAGTCTCGTAAAATTGTAAACTTGCCTTGTAAAATTGTAAACTTGCCTTGTAAAATTGTAAAATTGCCTCGTAAAATTGTAAACTTGCCCCGTAAAATAGTGCTTTTTCGATGCACAAAGACGTACTTTTGTAGCTTTAATGTACGAGCTCGTAAAAGTGTTGAATTTTAATGCAGAATCTCGTAAAATGATCAATTTCTAATGCAAAGTCTCGTAAAAGTATAGAATTGAGTTTTCCGAAGTGGTTTTTTAAAGAAGAGACTAGAGAAAAAGTGGTTTTCTAATGCAAAATGTCGTGGAAGTATTGTTGTTTTATGTAAAGTCTCGTAAAATAATGCATTTGTAATGCAACTCTCGTAAACTTGAAGAATGTTAATGTACAAACTCGTAAAATTGTTTATTTTTGAAGTTGGATGTCTTAAAAATTGTAGATTTTTAATGCAATATCTCGTAAAATTGTAGATTTTTAATGCAATATCTCGTAAAATTGTTTAATTCTAATGCAATATCTCGTAAAATTGTATAATTCTAATGCAATATCTCGTAAAATTGAATATTTGTAATGCATTATCTCGTAAAATTGTATAATTCTAATGCAATATCTCGTAAAATTGTATAATTCTAATGCAATGAGAGAGAAATAGACCTTGAACCAGAGACAGAAAGAAAAAACAATAGAGGTAGAATTTAATTGGAAGTCCTATAAAAATAGAGTAGAAATGGAAGGAAAACCAGCAGTGTACCTAGAGGTGGAAGTAGAAATACCATAGTCAAATATGTTGAGAACCAGCTCTTGTTATCTCTGGTTTCGCAGCCACGCACGTGGCTCTGGTCATATGAATGTTCACCCCAATAAAAAACAACCCCTAGCTAATTCATAACACCACCAAACGCAAAACATACCACAATATCTCCTGCTATCGGTCCCACCAATTTTAATTAGTGTGGAGGTACTGATGTTTAATAAGGACACGGACTGGTTTTTTCTAAAATCCACTAACCTGTATACAAGCCACAGACGTCCCAATCACTTTTAAACCCTCGAAACCACGATCAATTTGATAAATGCGAATTATTAGCTCATAATTCGATTTCAAGCTGCAATCATTCCTGAGTGTCCAGACATTGTCAACATGTACTTAGTATGATCAAAGTTCGTCCTTCGTTATCTGTTATATGCAAACCAGTGGTATATAATATGCTGCATACTGATGAAGAAAGTCTTCCATCCACGTCACACATATTTCAACTTGTGGGTCCAACTTCCATAATCCGGTATAGTAAATATATCAAAACACTAGTTAAAATATATTTGACACCTGATGAGAGACAGAAGCCTCAAGTTTAGTATCGTTTAGGCACTAAAAACACTCACACTATGGTATTGTGGGACCAACTGATATATTAGTAGTGAGGCATTGAGGCTTGCCGGGGACGAAGCTTGGTTCTCAATAGTTAGCAGATAGCTGGTAGGAAGTGTCAAGTCAATGCTTCGGTCTTCGTATAGTCATTGACAATTAGTCTAGCTGTAAACCTGAAACCATAGAACAATCTTAAACGACATCCTGTTGGTTTAACCTCAGGAGGAAAGATTTCCGGAAGAGAAATGGCTTTCTATGGTACAACTAGATAATCTGGTGGCTGTAGCCTATAATAGTTAGCCATACTATTAGGCTGTCGTGAGAAGGTAAATAACTCAAACTTCATTCGTTGATGAGTCCTCAAAGAGAGGAACTGAGCGACGTTTAGTGTCCTAGAGAGAAAACGTGGCATCGAGTATTGTCTATCCCAAAACCCACTAATCCACCCAAAAATATTCTTTGTTACTGCCTTTATTTTGAGCAGCTGGGTCTCGGGGCTGAGAAATATATGACGAACTGCCTATTTTGGAATCCCGATTCGAAACCTTGGACCTCGTTTCATCTCTCCATAAATGCATCTCTAGACTCTGCTTGTGTCCAAAATGCCTGCAGAAGTACAACATTGAAATAGAATCCGAAACACACTTGTAAAGCATCTGAAACAGACTTGAAACAGAATTTGGTCTCACGCAATCACCATACCATCACGTGATTTCCGTTAACTTGTATTCGCTGATGATCCTTCAAAGAGAGTAGCCAAGCTGACTTTGGTGTTTTGAAGAAAAAAACATGGCATCGAAACACTTCACCAGAACAATGGTAATGATTCTTAAAGCACATTCAACAAGCCATCATTTAACAAAGTACTATCATGACAGTCATACGATGTTTGCAATGGCCAGGCCATTAGTACTTTGTACATATATCACCTAGCCATTGATTAGACGGCGTGGCCTTAATACCTCTATGCGTAGTGCCTGCCCATAGTGGATCTAGAAGTAAGAATAACTCTTTCAACTATCTCCATTATATTTCGGGACCCATCTCGTTATCATGAATGTGTGATAGAAAGTCTCATACTGGTGGTTGTTCATTGTGATTGTTGTTTGTACTTATTTTGTTTGCGTAAGAGGGAATGCGGTGTATTATATATTTCGCCCGGTGGCGTACCTGCACACAGCGTGGCTGCAAATAAACTGGGCGGGCTGAGAAAGGGGTAATTGTCTATAAAAGCCTCGCTCCCCCCTTGAAAATATCCACCTTTTTTTTCTTTCTCCCCTTCTTCCTCAAGCCGGCTCTACCCCCCCTTCTTCTTTACTTCTCTTCTCCTTCTCTACTCTCTCATTCAATCTCTTCTCCCTCTTCAAATCCCACCTCATTATCTCTTCACCGTCACTTCTATAGCTACTTAGTTTCTTCCCATGTTTGTTAGCAGTCGTGTTCATATGGTGGCGTCTATTCAACTATACAGACAGTGATACAGCCAGAATTGGGTTACTTGAATTAAGGTCCAGCTGAACTATACCGAGATGTTTCCTGAAAATGATTAGTTGGCATGGATGATAGTGAGATGCCTTCATGTCCTTTCTAATCTGGTCACAAGTCATTCTTAGTGAAGCTATACACCCTGTGTCACTACAATTCATGCTTGGCTGATCAAAAGCAAAATCAACCCATACTGGCTTGTTTATATTTGAGCAGCTTTAAATTACACTGGTGGCGTCAAAGATAAAGTGGAACATTTGTCTCGATCAACCTGCAGTTTTTTTTTTTTTTTTCATCGAGAACTCCAAAGATCGAAGGAAATCAAAGACCCAAGGGAGTTAGTGAGAAGAGGCAGACGATTATATTAGGATGGGTACCCTGACCAACCAAAAATTTGTCCAATTGGAATTAAAATATTGACTTCTAGGGTGTCGATAAAATCCACTTTGCCTTAGATCTACCCTCACTTTACTTGATCTACTATACATCTTTGAATCTAGTACATTTATGGGATCAACTGAGCATAAGATTCGGCATTGTGGGACGACTTGGGAAATAATACCAAGATCCACCGCATTCTTATCTACAGGAATGATACGCTGAAGGCCGCTTCATTACTACCGAATGCAGCGAAGGTACCAGTTCGTGTGGATCCATTCACAAGATCTTGAAGATGACGACATGATGAGTTGCTTGTTTACACGTTAATTTCACCATATGAAACCCGGATGTACTGGTGTTGAGTCTTTTTTTCGCTCCTCTCGAACGTCACTAAAAACACGTGAGGCGGACACGTGATGTGGTCTATCTTTTCAATCATCCGCGTATCACCAACAGTCCACTTTTGGTATAACACCAAAGATAAGTACCAACCCATGTCATCATGACCATTGCCTATTCGGGTATACTTATTCGCCGACTGTCTGGCACATGTCGTGTGACCGGAAATCCACTATCGCACAGCTGCGATACGGTGCTTATCAAGGTGTAGCGGGCGTTCCGCGGAACACCCTATGTGCCAGAAAGCAGGGTGATTTCACGGCCGCCTCCCGAAACGTTATATGCCAGTCAACCGGTATGAGAGGAGCCAAAAAATCCTAGGCCCAAAGCGTTGAGTGAAACTTTAGCAAGTATTCTGGCCCGCTGCCAGATATAACCCAGCAGAAACTGGGTCTCGCCAAATATTTCAGGAGATCTCCTAGCGTGCATAGGGCGTGCCTCGCTCAGTTTCATTGGACCCTTAGAGCTGATGCGTTCAAAGGGCATCGCATTTGCCGTGCAGATACTGCGAGTATCTGGCCAATCATTTGGCCGGCATACGAACGGCACACGGATCATGTGCAGACCCAACTTTCTTTTTCGTTCCGAGCGCAGAATACCTGCACACAGATAACCACCCATGGCAGCGGTATCTTAGATGCCTTATCACAACACGGGCAGCGCATATAAGACGCCGTTTGTAGCCGTGTTGGAAAGGAGGCCAGCATATTCTCACCTGCAGTCCCCACGCTAATCAGGTGTTTCCTCGCGTCACGTGAACCAATCTGCCCTCCCCTGGCCATCGCATCCCCCGTTATATAGCCCACTTTTCCCGGCATCGCAAAAACTCGCACCCACGCTACACTCTCAAAACCACCCATTAACTTTTCCCTCACCATGCACGAGAAACACGTGGGCGATATCACTGCCACCAAGGAAGGTTCGTCGCTAGATGCGTACGAGAAGTCGCTTACGCTGGACCACGGCGAGGCCCAGACTTCCGAGGCCCACCTCTCCTTCTTCAGCCGGTGCGCCGCATACATCAACCTTGAAACCAAAGGTATTGAGTTGGTCACGGATGAAGAGAAGCATGACGATTCCGTGCTTAATGCTGCCTCCATGTGGTGGTCCGCCAATATGGTGATTGCCACTTTCTCGCTTGGTGCCTTGGGTGTTACTGTTTTCGGCCTCTCGTTTTTCCAGTGTATCATGGTGATTGTCTTCTTTAATCTCTTTGGTGCTGCGCCTGTGGCATTTTTCTCCATTTTCGGGTGCCGCTTGGGTCTACGTCAGATGATTTTGTCCCGGTTCTTGGTTGGAGACTATGGCCAGAGAATTTTTGCGTTCATCAATATGGTCGCATGTATTGGATGGGGTGCCGTCAACATCATGGCGCTGGCGCAACTCTTGAACATCGTGAACAATGGTGCTTGTCCTCCTTGGGCAGGTTGTCTTATTTTGGTGGTGTGCACGATTTTGGTGACGTTTTTCGGCTATAACATCATCCACGCTTATGAGAAATGGTCGTGGATCCCCAACTTGGTTGCTTTCCTTGCAATTCTTGCCCGGATGAAGATTTCAGGTAACTTCACTTGGGGAACCACGGTTGGAGGCCCCACCACTGCTGGAAACGTGTTGTCGTTTGGAGGTACTGTTTTTGGGTTCGCCACAGGATGGACCACTTATGCCTCGGACTATACCGTATACCAGCCTCGAAATGCAAATGCCTATAAGATCTTTTTTGGCATTTTGATTGGCTTGTGGTTGCCTTTGGTATTTACCATGATCTTGGGTTCCGCTTGTGCCACCGGTACACTCACCAACACCAGATGGAAGGAGTTGTACCTGGAGAAGGCCATCGGAGGCTTGGTGTACGCCGTTCTTGTGGAGGACTCATTGCACGGATTTGGACAATTCTTGTGTGTGATTCTTGCCCTTTCCACCGTGGCCAACAATATCCCCAACATGTACTCGGTGGGATTGTCTGCACAGAGTGTGTGGTCGCCTTTGAAGAAGGTGCCCAGAATCTTCTGGACCATCGTGGGCAACTTCGTCACTTTGGCCATTTGTATTCCTGCGTACTACCACTTCGAGTCGGTGATGGAGAATTTCATGAACCTCATTGGCTACTACCTTGCCATCTACGAGTCCATGTCGCTCCTGCAACACTTTATCTGGAACAAGGGCCGCTTCTCCGCTTATGATTACCTCAACTTCAACGACAAACGCTCATATCCCGTGGGATTTGCAGGAGTGTTTGGTTTCTGCTGTGGAGTGGCTGGTGTTGTTCTTGGAATGGACCAGGTTTGGTACAAGGGAGTGATTGGACGTCAAATCGGAGATTTTGGAGCTGACATTGGCTTTGAATTGGGCGCTGCTTTCTCATGTATCGGGTTCAACGTCGCTCGGTACTTCGAAGTGAAGTACGTCGGACGCTAATCAACAAGCAAGTTGAAGACGTGACCATCAAGCCCCAGTTTGACGAGTGTATTATATGTATTGTTGGGAATACAACGAACCATAGAACCAGTTGTAGAGTGATTGCATGTTACTTTTGGCCGACTGTAATGTAAGCGATTTCGACCTGACCCCGCACTTTGTGTTCAAACCCAGGTTGAGAAACATTCCATGTTTGTACCCAAATTGGGCGGAAAATCACCACTTTTCTGATCCAGCGAACCAAATCCTGGTGCATCATGAACAACCGCAAAACCGCTTCTAGCGCAGGGCCAGTGTCCACTTATACCTATACTATAAGTATAGTGGGTACAGAATGCAGTAATAGTGAAGACAAAAAACGATAAAGGGAATAGTCAACCAAACTGAAATTGAGCCATCCTTGGGTCCTTCAATTGGTATGAGTTTTGGAGTGTAACCCTATTATGGGTATACATTTTCCCACTCTCACTTTTCTTTCAAAACATTCATGTTTTTTTTTTCTCCCAGACTTGAATTTGGTTATTCAAAGTGGGTAACGCTCCATCCACCTTTATCAAGTATTGGACAGGGAATTTTCAATTATCCACCTTAACCTGAGATTCACTTAGATGGTTGCATTTATGCTGGAGTCGGTGATTCTGTCCATGTTTAGTAACTATTCCCAGATTAGGCAATTCAATATGTCAATCGGCACTGGCAAAATGATATGGTCTATGGCGCAAACCATCGACAATTACCTCAACTAAAGCCAATGAATCAATGCTTAAGATGGTTCAACCAAAATACTGGCGTTTGAGAGGACGGCAGTCTTGATGCTTTGGTCCAGGCAGTCTGTAAGTTTTAAGATACCTGCACACGAAAGATTGAGCTCCTCATTTAGGGAATTTTGTAAGCTGACTCTTCTCTGTTTGGGATTCAAACTTGAACTGTTGGTAGATATCTCTGACATATCCTGAATTCTGAGGCGAATCAGTGGATAATAGTCTTGCGGTTAGGAAAGCTAGGTCTTCTCTAGACTCTACTGATTGGCCCAGAAGTAGACTCGGGGTGGTCTTTGGCACAAAACTCATCGAACGGATTCAGACAAAACATTTTCTTGAGGAAAATCGCATGATTCGATGTCTCGGGGCAAATTTAGCCTTAGTATATCTTCAAACCTAATATGTAAGAGGAAGAATTTTTTTCGTTGAACATTTCGATAAATGTAGGGCTTTTAGTGGGCCATTTTTGGTAAGCAGAACTGGTGCTGCTGGATGAACCGAACATAAAGTTAAAGCGCCACAATTAGCACCAGTCATACACCGAAAAAGATGTTGATTCATCTGTAAAGCAGGCCGGTGGCCATGAAAGTCAGAATCCGCTAAGGGGTGTGAAATGACTCACCAGCCAAATGAACTAGCCCTTCAATCGCATGGCGCTTATAGTGATACTTATACTATCCCACTTTTTCCCTAAAAAGTAGGTAGGCAGGCGTGGATGTGGTGTAGCAGCTTGGTTGTCAATTCCAATGGAACCGAGGCTAGTCCAGATATGGACGGTAGAAGTATTAAGCTCGTTAGAGGGATCTCTTAGACCACTTGCACCATGCTCTATGAATGATTGACCTACCAAGTGTTTCATGGAATACTCGAGTGCATACCCTGTAGTAAGGGTCTCAGGATCGAACTTGACTTCGTATTTAACCATGGGTTGCCGCCATTCACGGTTGGGGCTACATCCATGACTATCGCTTCATTAAAGTCATAACCAAAGCACCTGATTCGGACGTCATCAAAGTCATACCACAGCTCTTGATTAGGGCTTCATCAAAGTCATACCAATGTTGTTGAGTAGAGCCGTAAACACAAATAAAACTATAGGGGTTCAGAAAGGCCAGAGGAATTGGGATTCTTATATAGCGCTCCCCGCTTTTGTGTGCATAATTTTGCCACCATTCTGAAACACGCGTGTGTGAGATTTACTGCAAAAAAAAAAAAAAATATAATATATAAAAAGGATCCATAAATACGCATGTTTTCCACCATACCTTGATCACTAACAATTTCATAACTTTTACAAGACTACATGAATTTTGGTTTTTTGATTTTAACGCCAGGAAGTTATTTACGCTTGGCGGGAATGTTTTCTGCACAACGATTAAGTTGAAGGCCACCCTGGAGTACTACATCCCCAAGTGCCCTACACTGGGACCTTAGTCTAGTTAGTCTAAGTCCGAGTCAGACTTTTTATGGTCATACTCTAGATCCATTGGAAATGTGGTGGACCACCGAAGACAGACTAAGACGCAGGCGAACACTAACTCCAATGTCATCAGCTTGAAGAAGTACGTCTCTAGGTTGGTTGTGTTAAACGACAAGACCTTTGCTACTGAAAAACACAGGATTGTTTTGCCCTATCACTCAAGTCTGAGAATCCATAGAATATTTTCCAGCCAATAAGGTCTCAGTTTCAATCGCAGCGTCAGTGTCAGTGTCAGTGTCAGTGTCAGTGTCAGTGCCAATGTTAGATTCTTGTTGTGACGTTAAGTACTATGCTATCTCTATTCGTTGATGCCCCCTCGAAATGAGAAAAAACTGAGCTGCTTATTTAACCGGTCAAGTGAGGGGATGACTGGCAGATGGTTGATACATGGCCGGTTAGAAGGAGTTCTATAATTGCAATTGTTGAATCAGGCATAGAGGGTTCATAATACCTCAATAGGTAGCACACTACCTATGGTGGATCTGACCCTCAGCCTCAGTCTCAGTCTGAAAACCAAGTCTGCTCATCCCTAAAGCATGAGGCCAGATCTCATAGCGCTACGAGTCTTCGTGCTACTCTCCCAGAATCATAATGTTTCAGGTTTGAAAAGACTCATGAGCTACAATAAAGAGACTAGTACAGTGTACTACTATAGACAATTGGGGGCTATGGACTACTATAGAGAGGAACAATGTTGGGTCATGGTTTGATCCCGGGGTCTCTTACTGATCCTAATATTGTTGGAATCTTGTGAAACATTAAGTACTATGATATCTTTCTTCCTTGATGATTCTCAAAGAGAGAAATCCAAGCTGCTTATAAAAATCTGAACAGAAAAAGTTGATTCGAAAAGTCTTCTCCTGAACAATGGTGATGAAAGTTCTGGCATCTTCCAAAAAAGGTCGTCATTATCGATGGCCGAACGCCGGGATACGGCGTTTGCAATGGAGTTTGTTAGTATCCGGTAAAGAGACTTCCGAATACCCCAATCGATAGTGTCTACCTATTAGGGTACACCTCGGAATGTTCGTCAACTGAGAGAGTTTTGGTTAAATAATGGCAGGAGCTTGTCGTTTTGTATTGGGGTGAGCTCTCACATGACCAAAGTCACACGTGTGGATTAGGTACCCGGACACATTAAGAATTATTCGGGCTCGTGTTATGTACCATACTCAGGATCTGCATATGAATCGAATTATATCGAGCAGACACGTTTTGTGCCATTACTCTCGTCATAAGCCAAATGGGTACCTGCATATACTCTCTGTTAACCAAAGTGTGAGGTCCACCCATACTAGCGTTATATATTAAGATCCCTGAAACTTAGGGAATTTCAAAGGGTGTTTTTGGATTACTGACTAAGACTTTTGTGGTTAGAAACTTCCGGAACTTGTGAAAACCCCGAGGCCGAACCCGAAAACTCCCAAATTTGAACCTCTATGCATAGAAGTTGGATACATCCCTGAAAATTCTGGTTCTAGAGCCCGCAAAAAACATCAAAGATCAAAATTTGGAAACGTTATCTACTGGTGGGTGTACGGATTTGGTGTTTTTTGTGTAAGGATCTTCATCCGGTGTAAGGATCATGACCATCCCGTCTAGTGTACGGATGTTTACTACTGGTGTGCGGGTCTTTATGTTGATGTATGGGTCTTTTCATACCCGGTGTACGGGTCTCTTGAGATCTCACACTTTGTCTCCGCGCGCATTAAAACAACATCCATGGACGCTGCATTTATACTTGGAGGCACGTATCTTGCGCTTTCCGTGGTCATTTTGGCAAGCAAACAGGTCACGTGGCTTCACGGTTTTCTCCACTATGGTAAAGTCAAGCTCGACCGCATGCAGAACGTCCTGCAGGAAACACTGCCTCTCCTGCACCACGCTCTACGTCTCGTCTCCACTCTCTGCGACTTGACGGTACCCAAGAAATGGTTTGCGCACTTTTATTATGTGTATGGTGCTTTGTTGATGGGAGTTGCATTACTCAGAGCTCATAATCTTTTTTCGGGCTCTCGATACGCCCTAATATGGACACTTTTGACGCTTCAGGCTCTGCGCCGCATCTATGAGTGTCGTCACGTGGCAAAATGGAACCCTGTATCCCGCATGCACGTGACCCATTACCTCGCAGGGCTCTATTTCTATATTGCAATGCCAGTCACGTGCGCAATGGGGCTCGCCACGCCCTCTACCAAAATGCCTGCTTGGCCCCTTGTGTTTTTGGTGATTGCTTTTTTTACACTATTTTCCTGGGACCAGCACCATAATCACGTGTACTTGGCGCTGCTACGAAAGTACAGTACGCCATCTGCAAGACTCTTCCGTCACGTGCTGAGCCCTCACTATCTCGATGAAATCGGCATCTATGCCTGTGTCACATCGCTTGCATGCACCCACGGTATACAGTGTGCGGCAGATGGCGTGCTACTATGCAGTTTGCTCTTTGTATGCGTGAACTTAGCGGTGAGTAGCATCGAAACAAACCAGTACTATCGACGCCGCTTTCCTGCATATAGAGTCAAATGGGCTCTTCTACCCAACCTTCTATAGACACTGGACGTTCAGTATACAGACTTCCTTTTGATTTTAGTTGGGTGCATGTAAAGTATTCTTTCTCTCCATGCACAAGCTAAGTTCTACGTAGACGCAAGTATATTTGAGAAAGTATTGTCCGGTGTGCAGCGATGTTGCAAACTTCATGCGAGTGGCCTGCATATTGAGGGCCCGCATCTGACGTAAGGGACTGCATGGTAAGATCACTGATCTCACACCAGCTTCTTTTCATTACAGCAATGCCTACACAGCCAGAGTGCCCCGTGTATATCAGTCTACGATCAGATGGGAAATCCAAGGTCAAAGGAAGCCCCGGCGTGCCGAACTCAATCGTATGTGTACCCTTCTTCCTCACACCACAGCATAGTGTACCCCAGAAATGAGCAACTGACTAAATAAACAAAGGAACTGGCACTATAATCGGGATGGGTCTCTAGCACAGCCCTTCAAACAAACAAAGTTTATCTTCCACGGGAGTGGTCTCGACCATTTCTTACTCGGGCCATCTCTCTACCCTTCCCAACCCCCCAAACCCCTGACCGTGTCCCTACCAATTCCAGCCCAATACTAACTTCCAGCCTCGCATAGAAACAGTCATCGAGATCCGCCCAGCTAAAGGACTCCCCTTCAATTGCCGGTATGTGGGAATCGAACTCACGACGCAGCAACGCGTGACTCCGCCGTCGACCTTGGCCTCTACGCTAGGCACTACCCTCGGAAATAGTGACGCGGTTAAAACTACCAAGTCGTTCGAGGCACCCAAAATCTTTGCACCGCCCTATGGCGAATTCTACCAAGAAGTATTGGCCCTCGACATCCCCGTGCTCATACCCTTGGAGCGACATCTCCCGCCCAGCGGCTACTTTGACCGGTGGAATGCCTTGACTGTGCACCATCTTACGGTGCACGTGACCGTCGGTCGCACCGCCGATTCCGAGCACCACTACCTGCACTCCTTCCCCATCGCCATAAAATTCTACGATAACCTCCCGCTCTACCGCAAATTCAACGAGACTGTTCGCGAGGCCAACGTTTCGGGCGATAACCAAATCCTTACGGAAACGGAGATGCCAGTTTCATGTGTGGGGCCGCAGGATACGGTGGAGGTGCGCACGGTGGTGCGTTCGAATCCGAGCAACGTCAAACGCAAAAAGGGCGTCACGCTCAAATACGTTTCATTGCAGCTTCAGGAAGTGTTCGAGTGCCACGATGCAGGACTACCAAAACGTAGGGAGGTCACTTTGGTCCTGCACACAGTGGATAAGGCAAAAATGCCCTTGAGTACTGCAGGTGAGCACACCACCTTCCAGTTCCCACTCCCACACCCAGCCGACGAGTTGGCCCTATACGAACCACATAGCGTGCAGGATGTTCTGGAGGGTCACGTGACAGTGGCATCAGCAGCGTTCAACCGTAACCGCAACTTCGCCAAACTCGCCCAGGGAATCCCATTCACTCACGTGCAGAGCTTCTCTATGCAGGGCCGGTTCTATACGTTACGTTATGAGCTCCGGGTCACCGCCAAAACGTCCCACAAGTCCATTGTTTCCGTGCTACCGCTAACGGTATCGCCGTATAATCGGCAGAGCTGCGAGTACATTATGCAATGGATTGTTAGTGAGTGCCAGAAGGCACGTGACCGGTTCGGCAAGCACGTGATTGCTGATATTGTTGCTATGTACAGGACGGAAGACGTATTCCAGGCCCTACGGCCATTTTGTGCTCCTCCCACGGTGTATCCGTATTCACGGGAAAGTTTGCAGCGGCTAGGGTTCAACCCGGAAGCGTTTGGGAGTGTACCCAGTGCCAGTGACTTTGTGGCGTACATAGATTGATCCGGTGTACGGGTGTGAATTGATCTGGTGTACGGGTGTGAATTGATCTGGTGCACGGGTGGGAATTGATCTGGTGCACGGATGTATACACTAAATGGTGCACGGGTGTAAAATTAATGCAAGATTAGAATACAGTTACACCTTTTCGTATGTATTTATATTGATCAATAAATAAAATTTAATGTATCTCAGATTCAATGATGTCTATAAATAGATGGTCCGGTAAATAGATGGTCTGGTAAATAGATGGTCTGGTAAATATATTTCGTTATGCCAGCGCCACTGTGGGTGGTCTACTAATACAATATTTGAGTGTACGTTCTGATCCTAATGGCCATTGAAATTCACAAAACACAAACATGGTATTTACAAGCCTAGAATGAAACTGCACTCTTGTTCCAGCAAAACACATACGCAGTCAGTAAAGACCACGTATACCAGTATAGAAGTAGTCGATCGTCAGTATACAGTATAGAGTATAGTATACAGTAGAGTAGAGTAGAGTAGAGTAGAGTAGAGTAGAGTAGAGTAGAGTAGAGTACAGTAGAGTACAGTAGAGTACAGTAGAGTAGAGTACTGTACATTACCTAACTCCTCATGTACCATAATCTCGGGTACTTCAGAATGTCCTTTCAATAGCCATAAAGTACAGTCCATAGGAGCGTACTTCGTGGTGAATATAAAGTCATAGTCTCATTAAGATGAGAATTCATAAAGTCATACTCTCATTAAAATGAGATTGATAAAGTCATAGTCTCATTAAAATGAGATTGATAAAGTCATAGTCTCATTAAAATGAGATTAATAAAGTCATAGTCTCATTAAGATGAGAATTCATAAAGTCATAGTCTCATTAAGATGAGAATTCATCAAGTCATAGTTACACATCACGGAGGACTACGTGCCCGAACACATTGGGGTGAAGTTGAACAAGATCAAATTCGATACCTTGAGGCTGGTACGGGTGTGGGACAACCATCTAAATTTTTTCTTGCTTTCTCTAGCGCAATCGGAAGAAAACTGGATTGGCTGGTTGATTTTCGGCAAGAAAAAAAATGGAAGTGGACCGCTTTTGGTCAGCCACGCCAACA
Source organism: Metschnikowia borealis (assembly GCA_002374385.1). Taxonomy (NCBI): domain Eukaryota; kingdom Fungi; phylum Ascomycota; class Pichiomycetes; order Serinales; family Metschnikowiaceae; genus Metschnikowia; species Metschnikowia borealis. The sequence goes on along the minus strand of NKZC01000189.1, from coordinate 2,858 downwards.
TCAGTGCCTCCGACCTTAGCCAGTGTCAGAAAAACTATGAAAATGTGTTCAAATTCAAGAAAAAAAGGTATTTCAACACACACGTGACTCCTCAGCTTTCTCGGCGCATGAAGACCCCAACGGGATTGGAAGGGCTTCATCAAGTCATAGTCTCGTCAAAATGAGAATTCATAAAGTCATAGTCTCGTCAAAATGAGATTAATAAAGTCATAGTCTCATCAAAACGAAATTCATAAAGTCATAGTCTCATTAAAATGAGATTCATAAAGTCATAGTTTCATCAAGATATAAATAGTCGAGGAGTTGCACGGCCTGTTGGGGTCTGGCTGTTGGGGTCTGGCTGTTTGTGGGGTCTGGAGTAGACGACATCTTATTATCCTCAGACAATATTCTGATTGATTTATTAACATTAGGATTGGGACAGATTTCCATCTTCAATGGTTTCGGAACTCGCCTAGACTTTTAGTATGCACTGAAGTTAAACCTTCATACAAAATCACCAAGCTAAGGCGAGCTCACTTTACTATTTAGAGAGCGCGCCTTTCTTTCTGGAACCATCAGTCATTGCTCATTCTCAATATATACAGTAGAGTAGAGTAGTAGTATAATTTAGATTAAAGTAGAGTATAATTAGATTAAAGTAGAGTATAATTTAGATTAAAGTAGAGTAGAGTAGAGTATATAGTATAATTTAGAAAGTAGAGTATAATTAGGTTAAAGTAGAGTATAATTAGATTAAAGTAGAGTATAATTAGATTAAAGTAGAGTAGAGTAGAGTATATAGTATTATTTAGATTAAAGTAGAGTATAGTATTTATAGAGTATTATTTAAATTAAAGTAGAGTATAATTTAGATTAGAGTATTGTTTAGATTAACGTAGAGTATAATTTAGAAAGTAGAGTATAATTTAGAAAGTAGAGTATTGTTTAGATTAAAGTAGAGTATAATCTAGATTAAAGTAGTGTTAGGTTCTTGAATACGTCTGGTAATGGGGGTTATGTTCGTTTGTTGATGGATCCCCAATAGGTGGAAATCCGGGTACTTTTATACTTAACCTGTGAGTACCAGAGAAGTGGAGCATGGTGGTTAAACGGCATGTCACGAGGTAAAGTAAAAGGGTGAGTCCAAGTCACGGGGTATGACGGCTTGGACGAGTCATTGGCATTCGTAGGCTCGAACAATTCCTCTATGGGTAGTGTGTCTATCCATGGTGGGTCTAAAAGTATGGTATACTAGGTGTATATTATAGTATGAAAGAATAGTACAGTAGAGTACAGTATTTTTCAAAACGATTCAAAGCACACTAGAAAATTAACTAACCAATAATTCCAAAAGGTTCGTACGTATGACTTGAAAATTGCGCAGCATCAAAGATTCGAAATATCCTGTTTATGCGAAAACTCTATTGAATATTAAAAACAGTAACATTTTGAATTATTGGTTTGTTAATTTTGCTAAAGTGGTTTGAAACATATTGGCGTACTGGTTTGAATAGTTTTGAAACACACTGTAGTGTATAGTATAGTATAGTATAGTGTATAGTATAGTATAGTGTATAGTATAGTATAGAGTAGAGTGTAGTATAATGTATAGTATAGTACAGTACTATAGTATAGTGTAGTATATTAGAGTATAGTATAGTGTAGTATATTAGAGTATAGTATAGTAGTGTATAGTATAGTGTATAGTACAGTAGAATAGTCCAGTACAGTAGTATAGTACAGTATGGTATAGTATAGTAATACATTACAGTATTGATGAATGCACTACTTTACTACACCAGTAAGTAATAAAAAGAAGTGGCTTAGTCTAGTCATGAGTCCACGTCAAACCTAGGAAATCCCCATTGGAATCAGACCTCGAATACTTGTCGAGCTCACCATTACATTTCGGTGAGGGAGAGTCTTTGATTAATTACTGAGAGAGGGAACTCTTGGTAGAGTAAAGACTCTTGGGTATACTGAGAGTTCTTGGCATGATGTTCCATTATGGGTGTGCATCATTCATAGTAAATGAGCCTACCCACTAAGAGATCTACTAGAGTGAGCCTATGGGTTAAAGCAGAGTACTCTGACCATACTAATTGGGAGTGTGTTACCCACAAGATGTACATAATTGTGTGACTAAAGTGTGATAAATGAAGTGTGATAAATGAAGTGTGATAAATGAAGTGTAATAAATAAAGTGTAATACACTACTACATGTCTGGTATTACTATTACTCTACTACTCTACTACTCTACTACTCTACTACTCTACTACTCTACTACTCTACTACTCTACTACTCTNACTACTCTACTACTCTACTACTCTACTACTCTACTACTCTACTACTCTACTACTCTACTACTCTACTACTCTACTACTCTACTACTCTAGTGATATACTTAACGAGTCAATATCTCTAATCCCGATCCCCATAAATCACTCAGCCACGATTATGGGGATACTACAGAAAATATCGCTGGATACAGCTTTTTTCGATAGAGCTAAGACCACGTTTCTCAAAAGGTTAAGCCATTTCGGTGATCTCTTTGAGGAACCATTAACGAGCAAAGTATTAGTACCGGATAAATGTATTAAAGAACATATAATAGTAATTGTAGTAGTATAACATAATAGTTATTGTAGTAGTATATCATAATAGTTATTGTAGTAGTATATCATAATAGTCATTGTAGTAGTATAACATAATAGTAATTGTAGTAGTATAACATATGTTAGATTCCGGTTTCGTCAGGTACTCTGTTTACTATGTTCATTCGCCGATGCTAAAACGTATTTTGACAAGAAACACAAGGACCTTCAATTCCAAGCAGGGCAAAGTGTTTATGTCGATATCAACTGCCTCGCAGGG
>NKZC01000400.1:0-10967 GCA_002374385.1 Metschnikowia borealis | reverse complement strand
TACTATACTATACTATACTATACTATACTATACTATACTATACTATACTATACTATACTATACTATACTATACTATACTATACTCCACTATACAGTACTCATGCCTTCTAGAACCCAACATGGATTCGAAAGAGCCAATGGGATCCACAGGTCAATCACAATCCGAAGGCTAGCTGTTTCAGGAAAGAATCCTAAAAGATTACCCGAAACACCAAGGAAGGATTTGGAGCTACAGGTTTGCCTGACTAGATGAATCTTGGGATCCCTCCCTGTCATATTACCGTATTCGAATACACAACTGATGAAAACTTTATTCCAATATTCAACTGATAAAAATTTACTCGAATATACAACTGATAGAAACTTTATTCGAATACACAACTGATAGAAACTTTATTCAGTATGCCACCGGCCCACTTTAAGTTCTCTCACTTGTTCTGTAGTGTCTTCAAGATCAGTACGTCTAAGATGTACACCATACGTACTGTGAGCTACACACACAATAAAAAACTTTATTCATTCTTCATCGAATTTCATATTACCATCCCATTATATAGGATACCTTATCATATTTTGTTGTGTATGGCTATTATTGCTTCTATGAAACATCATATCCTCAATCCCTGTATGCGTAGAGTACGCCATATGCACTCTAACAATATATATAAACCTATACTTCTACATCTTATGTTGAGTGACCTTGATGGTTCTGGCTTGCTCCGATTGAATGTCTTTGAATTGGCCTTTATGGCCTTGACCTGCAGGATACCGTTGAAGCCCAAGGTGTTAGGAAAAATCCTACGAGCACTAGAATTGAGTATTTAGTGTTGGTGTATTCACTAACGAGGCTTATCTTAGGCTCTGTCTCTAGCCATACATACAGTACTGTACTACTGTACTATAGTATACTGTACTACTGTACTATAGTGTACTGTACTACTGTACTATAGTGTACTGTACTACTGTACTACTGTACTATACTCTACTGTACTACTGTACTAAACTCTACTGTACTACTGTACTATACTCTACTGTACTACTGTACTAAACACTACTCCACTATATTGTACTCCACTTGGCAAGGCTCATTAGTAGATGGCATTTTTTAATAATTTCGAATGCTCGCAGAGCCGTTTTCTCTAAGAAATCCTTGGATTGTGAAAACTGAAGCTTTGCAAAGATGTCTAAAACTCTGTATATGGAACCCAATAATTGCTCATCTTCGGAATGTAAACTTGCTAATAATTGCTCATCTTCGGAATGTAAACTTGGTAATAATTGCTCATCTTCGGAATGTAAACTTGGTTTAATGTTGGGCAAAACTCCATCTAATTTGGCACTGTTTTCAATACAAATACGAATATGCACCGAAACGGTTACGACGTAGGTACCACTTTCAAAAAGTATTCTTCAAATAAGCACCTTCTTGGCAATAAGGAGGAAATTTGGATCTTTGAGGATTACAGTTGGTTCAAAATAAAATAGATTATACTATGTAGAAATGTGCATGCGTACAACCCAAACCTTCCGAAAATGGGCCCCGGGAGATCATCCAAACCCTGCAAAAAAAATGGAAACGACCAAGTCAAAACTCACCTCAATACAGTAAAACTCAATCTTTGAATAGCGTAGAGCTCTTGCGATCTGTCATGATCATTTTCAACTGTCTTGGAACGCAAATTGACAAGAAACTAATCATTAACCTTTTCTATCTTTTGAGTCGAAGCTTTGGAGTCATTTGAAGCCCGGGAATAAAATTCGTCACACAAAATGAAAATGTCAATTTTGGAACAATTGGGATTAGTGAACACCAATAGAATAAGCTTGAATCAATTCATGTTTTTCTTTGTTTTCAATGGAAGGTTTTCTCCCAAACGCAAATTGATTGGTTCAATAAGATCATGGAAGTGTGGTAAGGTTTAAAGTGACGAAAGATACTCTACTCTACTCTACTCTACTCTACTCTACTCTACTCTACTCTACTCTACTCTACTCTACTCTACTCTACTCTACTCTACTCTACTCAAAACGGTTTGTACTTATGACTTAAAAATCGCCAAGGTTCAAAGATTCGAAATCAACTGTTCCTGTGAAATCTCTATAAATATTCAAAACAGTAACTTTTTGACTGATTGGTTTGTTTAAGTTTCCAATGTGGTTTGAACCATATTGGCGCACTAGTTTGAATAGTTTTGAAAAACTCTGTATACTTGCTTGTCGAAGATATACTTACCTTTCTATGTATTATGAACGTCCTACTCTCACATCATTCTTGTTGAGAAGGTTTAGCAAAGCTAGAGAAGTCTATATAAGATGGAGCTCTCGTCCATATCCTAGTGTTAGTTAATCAGTCAGAATATTGTCTGTGAGGAACAAATCAACTCGCAGACCACCAAAAACAACCAGTCCACCAAAAACAACCAGTCCACCAAAAACAACCCAAGGATTTACATACCTTGATGAGACTATGAACTTTATACATAATGAACAACATATATTACACTGAACTGTACTCTACTCCACTATCACTTCACTAGTTCACTTATTATCTACTACTCTACTCTTCTACCCACTTAATTCACTACTGGTTCTCTTAGATCCACTATACACAGGGCTTATCAAACAGCTCTTAGGACCTGAATTTAACAAAAGCTTTCAATTTGATAGATTTTAGTCAAAAACAAGCCTCTTGGATTATTGAAATCTTTGATTTTGATTAATACACTATTTGAATTTTGGTTATCAGGCCACAGAAGTAAAAAAAAAGCATTAATTTCAAAGTTTCGATGTCTGTAACTAAGATGTATTTCTTGATAAATTTAGTAGTCCCAAGAGCTAATTCAAATATTGCCTGGAAGCAACACTTCTCAAGAATAAATTGTTGGAGTGGACATATGCTCAATGCCTCCCATGTGCGCCGACAGAACTTCCTATAAGTGGGTCTTACAAGTACTCCAGTACTCCAGGAGTCTAGCACCAATGGCCATACAGAGTTTGCATATGATTATTGTTCTGATGACGAGTTTCTCCATACCACGTTTTGGGTCTTAGTTATATAAGCCACCTAGAGAAGCCTCATGAAGCCTATTCTTCAAACCCAAAAATGGCCATTGCAACGTCGTGTTACGGCCCCCTTTGGATAAAGTACTATGACTACCTTTTCGAGTATTTTAGAACAATTCTTACCATGGTCTGATGGAGAGTTTTCCGATTCCACGTTTCTCTCAAACTTCTACGTTTCTCTCCAAGTTCCACGTTTTTCTCCAAGTTCCATGTTTCTCTCAAACTTCTACGCTTCTCTCAAACTTCTACGTAAACTTCTACGCTTCTCTCAAACTTCCACGTTTCTCTCCAAGTTGTACCAGCCGTTTGGCTCCTGTTTTAACGCAACTTGGTATGAATAAGGCATAAATGGATCAAAGAACATCACTTGTCTGGTCTGCAATAAACGTTTTTAGATACGGAAATTGTGTGAACCGTATAGGAATGTATAGAAGATTTTATTAAAAAAAGAATAAAATAACAAAATTGAACAGGGTAATACCGCGTCAGAATTGATATCGTCAGCTGTGTTTCGCTTGCTGAGACCTGTCCTTGGGCTTAATATTTTGGATGTTTTTTGACCTATAGGAAGCAAGATTAATAGCACCAGGTATTGATGCCTGCCACAGCTTTAGTTTGTATCATTGTCCTTTTTAATAGACTCTACTACTACTGCTGCTATTACTACTGCTGCTGCTGCTATTACTACTACACTACTACACTACTACTCTACTACTACTACTACTACTCTACTACTACTCTACTACTACTACTACTACTATTACTACTACTCTACTACTACTACTACTACTACTACTACTACTACCACTACTCTACTACACTACTACACTACTACACTACTACACTACTACACTACTACTTCTACTACTACTACTACTCTACTACTACTACTACTCTACTACTACTACTACTCTACTACTACTACTACTCTACTACTACTACTACTCTACTACTACTACTACTCTACCTTTGCCAGTATATCCACAAGGTTTTGACCGGAGAAGGTAACTGGTTCTACAATCCATTCCGAGCAAATATCCAGCTATCTTCTATCCTTTACTTGAAGAACCACGCCAAATCATGGACCTATCACGTGGAAAAGAAGTGAAGATCTTCATGTGGTGGGCGTACTTGACCAACATAGAACAATTCTCAAGATACAAAAAGACATTCAGTCATGGCAAAATGAGTACCTTGCAACAAGGTCTTCGAGGATACCCACGACGATAGCTACTACCATACTTTGACTTCACAAGAAAGATATTGAAACCGATAACATATCCAGCAACGACAAAACACCAATGGGCAGAATATGCACAACAACGAGGCCATTATAAACTGGTGACTCGCCGCCACCTGGTCCAAAGTATTCAGGAGCCGTATACTGAAACTCCTCCACTCTACCGACCCCGAATGTTTAACGATGGCTTGTTTAAAAGTCGCAGCAAGCAGACCAAAATGTCTCCACTATTAAAACCAAAATGTCTCCACTATTAAAACCATCGCTGGCAACTGTCACTGCGAATACTTCTGGACAAAGTTCAAGAGGACAATCTGGTCTCACACACCACACCCATACGATTACGTCCAACTATTCCATCTACGTAACGACCTACAACCTATCTTCCCGACAACGGCATGTCCACTATGCGGTATACCGTACACCAACGAAACGCTGGAAAAAAACGAACCATATCTACTTTGAGTGTTCCATTGCACAGATAATATGGAACAAATGCAAAATGAATAACACTCCATCAATTGATTACGCTGTTGGGAACCCGGACTCTGACTTCCAGAAACTCAATCATTTTTTTCTACTATTTCAATGTTTTCTTGACCCACCGCAAGCCACCACCCCAGAGAATCGACATTGATTCTACAACTGACCTCCCTCCGTTAACCGTTAATACCTGATTTAACGCGCAAAAACATATCCTTCTTTAAGTCATCATATCGACGACACTTTTAGGAAAGCTAAAAGTAACATGACGAAGGTCTCAAAACTTATCACGTGCCATCTATCTTATTGATCAATTAAACACGTAAGTGTTCGCTCTCGGAGTTTTTCACTTCAGTCCGAAGTTTTCTCCGAACAAAATTTATAGACAGTAGCCTATGGATAAACATTATGTATATATATATATATGTATATATACAGTTACCTTGTCGGGTTTCGTCTTTCTGCGTATTCTTCCCACTATATCTACCACATATGCATGTCTATAAACCATTACCATGTTCTTCTTGAAATCCCACTTTCCATAAAAACCTTTCATTTTAGTTGTTCCTGCATTTAACGCCAGCCTTTCAACTTCCTTTTTCGCTTCACTCCCACCACTCCCTTATCACCACCCACACTAGCCCCGCCTCCAATCCTTCATCTCCCCTCTTCAACCACTCGATTCCCTTTGTTCTGCATATTGCGCGTTATTCCTGCTCCTTCGAGCCCGCGCACGTGACTGGGTGCGGAAGTTCACAGTTTCCAGCAACACCAAATCCAGAGATATCGGCCCACAATGGTGCCAGACGATAAAATGGCCCAAAAAGAGGCTCCGAATGACCGGAAAAAGGACCACACTATGTATAGGGCTCTATGCAGTATGCTAGTCTCTTCCGTTTTCTACCTCACCTACAACCTTGTGCTTTGTCTCATAAATGCTGTTCTCCATACCTTTTTCAGGGAGGTCCGGATGAGGGGAACGTTCAACATCCCCAAAAAAGGCCCCGTGATTTTTGTATGTGGACCACATCACAATCAATTTGTGGATCCCATCATTTTGATGAGTACAGTCCAGAAATCGTCCGGTCGCCATGTTTCCTTGCTTACGGCAGCCAAATCGTTTCGGACGTGGTATGTGGGGATCCCAGCGCGTCTATGCAGTGCCATTCCAGTGGAACGAGCCCAAGATCTCGTGAAAAAACACCCTGGCACCATCTGGGTGCAGGATTTCGGGCCTGGTAACGACAATCTTGTGGTTTTAGGCAAAGGAACCACGTTCCTGCAGGATGCCTGTGTCAAGGGACTTGTGGGGCTTACGGATTACCTTGGAAATGCCAAAATCAAATCAATTGAGTCGGACACGAAGCTCATTTTGCAAGCTCCTTTCAAAGTCAACTTTAAACTGCCATCTCTGAAGGATCAACAAGTTATTGAGCGTTTGAAAAACGGCTCCGAGTACGTTTTGGCCGATCATATTGATTCGTCCAAGACTTTCAAGCTGGTGTTCGCTCATTTGAACAAAGGAAGAACTTTGGGTATTTTTCCAGAGGGCGGACTGCATGATAGACCCACTCTCCTTCCTTTGAAGCCCGGAGTGGCTATTATGGCGCTTGGAGCCGTCTCGGAATCGGAAGATCCGAACCAAACTGTAAGCATCGTGCCTGTGGGCTTGAACTATTTCCACCCCAACCGGTTCCGGTCACGTGTGGTGATCGAATATGGAAAACCCATAGAGGTGACCAAAAAAGACGCCGAAAAATACGAAAATGATAATTATCGCACGGTGAATGAGCTTCTTCAACTAGTTACCTTCCGTTTGAAGGAAGTCACCCAGGGCTGTGAGGATTACGATACGCTCATTGCAATCCAGGCAGCAAGAAGGTTATATTTGGGCAACGCACGTGACCAGATCCCCCTCCCCATGGTGGTGGAATCAAACAGACGCCTTATTCGTGGCTACCAGAAGTATTCCGACCGGCCGGATGTGCGTCGACTCAAAGATGCTGTTGGAGAATACAACAAACGGCTCATGCAATTGGGCTTGCACGACCACCAAGTGGAGTCCATCACCAAAACAGACCGAGCAGCCGTTTTCGTCACGTTTTTCCTGCGTCTCTTCCAAGTGTTTCTCTTCATTGGCTTGGCTACTCCTGGGATCTTCATGTTCTCGCCCATTTTCATAGTTGCCAAGCGGATTTCGTTGCTAAAAGCAAAGCAGGCGTTGGCAGCGTCCGTGGTCAAAATCAAGGCCAAGGATGTGATCAGCTCGTGGAAAATTCTCGTTGCTTTGGGTTTGGCTCCCATCATATACTCATTTTGGGCACTTATTGGCACGTACTTCTTGGTGCGGGCAGATTTGGTGGGCCCAGTGCCTAAAGTTTTGGTGTTCGTGGGTTTTTACTTGTGGAGTGTGCTTACCACTTATGCTTCTTTACGGGTGGGTGAAATCGGCGTGGATTACTATAAATCGTTGCCTCCTTTGTTCTACTCGCTTCTACTGGACCAAAAAAACGAGCTCCAGATCCTGCAGCTTAAAGAAAGACGTCGGGAGTTGGCAGAACAGGTGACGGAGTTTTGTCAGAGGTACGGGCCTTCGATGTACGACGACTTCTCGTTGATTTTGAAGAAGTACGGGAAAAAGACCAAAGCGCAAGAACTTGAAGGTGGAGATTCTGTCCAAGGGACTTTCCGCCTTCCCAATTTGGGCGACATCGCCATTTTCTCGAATCATGATGCGGGAAGTGAAGAAACTGAAGAAACGGGAAGTGAAGAAAGTGAAGGTGAAGAAAGCCAAGTTGCGGGAAGTGAGGAAGGTGAAAGTGACGATCTCAAAGAGGAAGGTGGTCAATTGAGACAACGCAGAAAAAGGTCTGGATGATCTATTGAATGATGTCACATGAACCAGAGTCCTAGACTCCAAAAAAACATCAACTATATTGTCATCTTCATGGTTTTTGTGGTGCTCTCGTTATCGGCGTTCTCGATGATGGCCCAAAAGCTCTTTTATAACCGCAAGAAGAAATCCATGTGGTACACCTAGGAGCAGGACGTTGGAGTGGCTGGTACGTTCATGGGATTTGTCATCATGTACCACACACTCATTCCGCTTTCGTTGTACATGACCATGAAGATCATCAAGGTCATGCAGCTTTTGTTTTGCAGTACAACATTGACATGTAAGAAACAAAGCAAATATGCCTGCAGATGCCAAAACAACCACCTTTTTTCGAAGGGTTGAGCCAGGTGTCCTACATTTTCAGCGAAAAACCGGCACTTTGACCGAGAGTAAGATTTTGTTCCGGGAACTCAGTATGTGTGGACCCAACTGGCTTCATGATGTGGATATGAAAGAGGAATCCCAGAAAAACGGGTTTTCTAGGGCCAAAAGCGCGACTTCCATTGTACGTGAAAGCATGTGAACTTTTTGTCATTATGAATGATGGTTGATGGTTTTGTGATGAATGATGATCAGGAATATACACCTGATAGTTCTGGTGTCAAGTCTATTAGACGCTCAAGAATATTTGAGCCAAAAGCTTTTTCCTCTGAATAAACTACTGAGGCGGGACAATATTTGCACTTGGTATGGCCACATGAAGTGATTTTGCATTGTTACTAATACTGTTATGGGCTTATGCCCCAGAATTATTCTCAAATAGATGATGATGATGATGATGACTACATGAAGTGATTTCTTGGAGCAAACAAACGATTTATGACCGAAATCACCACATCTTGAAGATGATTATATAATCGAAGGATTGAGTGGATGATTATGAATGGAATGAGCTTGTTATGACCAATTCATGATCGATGAAATCAATGGTATGATGATTATGACCAATGAGACGATCAATGAAATCAATGGTATGATGATTATGACCAATGAGACGATCAATGAAATCAATGGTATGATGATTATGACCAATGAGACGATTAATGAGATGGTAGATAAGAAATGATTGATGACGCCATCGATGGATGATTTATGGTGGAAGAATAACGATATGAATGATTATTATGGGGGAGTATCCATCCTTTTCCCTATTTTTTGAATACGATATAGTAATCCGTTTACGATATAGTAATCCGTTTACGATATAGTAATCCGTTTACGATATAGTAATCCGTTTACGATATAGTAATCCGTTTACGATATAGTATACGATGGTATCGAGCAGAGTGTAGTAGACTTCCCGACTAGTGTATAAGAGCCCGGCCAAGTGAAAGTCACTGGTTGTAAGCGTCGGGACATTCACATTCACCGTATTGGTCACAGTTCCACTAGCAGTAGATATGAAGAAAAGGAGTTCTACCAAGTGGTAGTGAGAGTGGTGGTAGATTTGGGTATCTTCACAATAACAGCCAGTAACAGAACAGAACAGAACAGAACAGAACAGAACAGAACAAAACAGAACAGAGTACAAAGTACATAAGAGGAGCCCAGTACCAATAGTATACCAGTAGCGTGTTGGCTAGTCTAATGGATATGGTGCACTAGTTTTAAATTACTATATTACGGTATAGTAGTGTATCATAGTAAAGTACAGTAGCCAGAGTAGACTAGCATAGTACCTTGTGTAGTAGTAACGTAGTCCAGTATTGTAGCAGATTATATAATAGTACAGTATAGTGACTCCGTACAATATAGTAGTATGGAATTACATCATACAGTATTACGAGTGAAGTATGTTCAATGTAGTACAGAGATAGTATAGTTGAATGTAGAATGTACAGTTGAATGTAGAAGGTACAGTTGAATGTAGAAGGTACAGTTGAATGTAGAAGGTGCAGTTGAATGTAGAAGGTACAGTTGAATGTAGAAGGTGCAGTTGAATGTAGAAGGTACAGTTGAATGTAGAATGTACAGTTGAATGTAGAAGGTACAGTTGAATGTAGAATGTACAGTTGAATGTAGAAGGTGCAGTTGAATGTAGAAGGAACAGTTACCCATTAGTAAATCCTCTCACCTCTCATAGTAGATCATTAAGTCACCTACTACTTTGTAGACCGGCCTCTAAGACTTATTCAGCTCTGAGACTTCTTAGACTGTCAACACTCACTAAACTCAACCGGTTATCCAGTTCAATTGACCACTTGTCCGTTTAAACCAAGCGTCACATCCATGAGTCCTTTTGGGTCTTCAATACTAGTGGGTGACTGACCAGTACTAATGCCCAAAGCCCTAATGTCTGGTGTGAAATGTGCTGACTGATGTTGATCAAATGGCACGCTACCCAGGGACGCTACCCAGGGACTGAGTCACTCCAAAAAAATTGGTACAGGCTCCATACTCTGAGCCAGATCGTTCCAAACAGACTCCTCTTTTAGCTCCCGGTGTCTTGGCGTCCAGCTAAATGGTCCATGGTCGGTTCAGTCACCATATAGTGATTGCATGGTCACCAAGCCAACAATATGGCCAGCCACCAAGCCAACAATATGGCCAGCCACTAAGCCAACGATATGGCCAGCCACCAAGCCAACAGTATAACATAGCCTTATTAGCTTGAGTCCAGAACGTTATGATGCTCGTGATAACCTTGACGAATTCAAGAAAAACTATGATGGAAACTGTGACATCTACGTTGATGGAGAACTTGGGCCAAAGAATGGGTCACACTACTAGGCGTGCGTATGTCATCGCAAGGCACAGTCAACCAAGACCATGAGTATTAAGAAATGGGCCTGATATGAATGGGGCTAAACTTCTCAGAAGCTTAATATTGGTGTCGTTTGTGCAGAACTGCAGCAAGTGTGCATGGATCATGGCATGGTCACGGATTCCCTTACTATTGTTCCGACAATGCGTGACAGAAACACTCTGAATCACTGGTCTTATAAATCGAATGTAGTGTAGTAGTAGTAGTAGTAGTAGTAGTAGTAGTAGTAGTAGTAGTAGTAGTGTAGTAGTGTAGTGTAGTAGTGTAGTAGTGTAGTAGTGTAGTAGTGTAGTAGTGTAGTAGTGTAGTAGTGTAGTGTAGTAGTGTAGTATAGTAGTTCAATGCAGTATGGTATAGTTCAAAGTTGTTAATGTAGTATAGAAAGTAGTAGTACTAGTGTAGTAGTGTAGTAAAGTATAGTTCAATGCAGTATACATAATGATTAATAGGAACGGTCGGGGACATCAGTATTCAATAGTTAGAGGTGAAATTCTTAGATTTATTGAAGACTAACTACTGCG
>NKZC01000330.1:0-16484 GCA_002374385.1 Metschnikowia borealis | reverse complement strand
TCAACTTCAGAACAGTCTGATGGAGTATAAGTGCCTGGAGTTGGATAATCGCTATTCGTGATTTCAGTCAAAGTGGTAGTGGTGTGGGCAGGGGTAACGACAGCAACAGTGCAAGTGGCAACCTTAGAACAATCAGAAGCAGTGTATGTTCCTGGAGTTGAATATTGACGGTTGGTAAGCTCGGTGATAGTGGTGGTAATTTCTCCACAATATGCATCACTAGGAGAAATCTGGTACACCATGTCGAAGAGGTTAGTTATTTTGCCCGAAGGATAAATGATTTTGGTATAAAACTTCCATTGAGTCAAACGATTGAAGTAAACAATCTTGAGGGGGTAAAAATAATCTTTCACCATTGTAAGTGTTATGTTTCTGGTGGCATAAGTACCCTCGGCGGAATTAGTTTTGACACAGGTTAACTCGGCATCATAAACCACACTCTGCAGGGTGTTAGAGCAGCAGCTTCCAGTACTGCCAAAATAAACACCAAAACCATCATCAGCAGACAAGCTAACAACATAATCACCGGTTTGTTCAGCCTTGAAGTAACCAAGAAGCTCAACAGTAAAGTTGGAGGCGGTTATATTATGGCCATAGACCATTCCCATCTCGGGCGTGGACACTTCGTCGACACCACCATCAATTTGGACATCAACGAGACCAGAGGCTTTCGAAAACAGGCCCCCCAAAAGTCTGTAGCCAGAGTGAAAGAATTTGTTGGGGTCGTCTTTAGGTTCTTGGTTCTTAAGGGGGAATTTGTAGAAAGTAGCGTCGAAACCTGACCTCGAAACGTTCTTGAAGCGACAGCCACTAATGGCAATGGCAGCCACAACTTCAACCAAAGCCACAAAAAGGACACAGCTAATAACATACGGTCTCATGGTTAATGAAACAAAACATAAGAGGGAGAGTTTCGCCTTTTTATAAGTTTTACAGCCATTGATATTCGCGACGACACAGGACGGGAGTGCAACGCAGTGCATGTAGCCATGCACCTAGACCTACATCTGCGAATTCTGTGCAGGTGCATAGATTGTTGAGAAACACGCCGCGAATAGCAACTCGCTGTCTCAGGCGCAGCAGAGTAGCCAAGCTTTGTTAATAAACCTTTGGTTGCTATCAAAGTTGTCATATAATGTATTTTTGGCCCGATAGTGAACACTTCTTGACTGTTGGTCTTCCAAACCGTGACCACGTGCCCCTTATCTTTCGCTATTTGTATCCCATATATAGCAGTTGTTCTGTTGTAAATTAAAAGATAGATGTGCGCTTGGAAACAGGCCTAATTAGGCTTAATACCATGAGAAAATTCCATGCGCAACCTAATCGGGGTCCATGCATGAGTAGAAAGTATATTTTACAGCCATCCGTGGGGGACTGAGCACTAAGGGCTCCTTCTGGATCCCAGTACCAAAGACAAAAACTATTGGAAAGCCTGCATAGCCTAAGTTGGCAGCATCTTACGTGGTGGTGAAAATGTTATTCAATTTGAATTCGAAAGTTGTAGTTATTGTGTAAGTCGAATGACATGCGTAGTTGTCGTTTAAGCTGAATTCGACACGAAAATATAATTTTAAGCTGACAAGAACGTTTAAGCTGACAAGAACGTTTAAGCTGAATTCGACATGAACGTTTTCTAATTTTGTATAAGAAAATACACAGACATGCTTATTGGACGGCTGAAAAGCTTCGCCAGAACGCGGTACCATGAGGCAATTAATATGTGCAAAAAATAGCAAAGGATATTTAGCATATACTAATTTTTTTCTACCTTGACTCATGTTCCCCATCAGATTTAGATACATTATTTCTTTAACGAGAGATTCAGTCAGTGTGTTATAAAGCAGGATGTAGAGTTGCACCTCGAAGTAATCACTGAGTACAACTTTATCTGATATTAAGCGAAACGCGTCCGAGAAAAGGATATGTAGCACGAGTAAAAATAATTATTCCGAAATGTCAATGCACTATCCAAATCCAAACCATCTGGCTCGAGAAAGGAACAGACAGCAAAGAAGTTCAGGTAAAGCTCCAAAAACTGCAGAATAAATGATCTATGAGTAAACTTGTAATTGCCTTAAAATAAATTTAATTAGCTTAAAAAGATTATTGGAAACCGTGAGAAAATACCTAGAATTCCTCAGCTCCCAGTATATGAGGTGTTGCGAAGAGCTGCTCCAACGTCCCATTGACTTTTTTCAAAGAATAATATTGGTGAATTTTGGTGTGTCACACAATGATTGCAAAAAGGGGGCGACAATTAATTGAATTCTTTCCATGATGAAGTCTGATGTCCCTGGAAACAAAAAATATGCAATCGCTAATACATAATAATTTGCCAGCTAGACACATGCATATAATCAACACCAGTGTGGGGTCGACAATCAGTAAGAATTTTAGCCAGTGCAAATCATCGCAACTGAGATTCCACTTTTTAAAGAAGCCGGTCAACAAGCACCTAGTATGTACGGAGTCAAGGTACTACGTAGGGTGTTGTATGCATACCAGCGAAGTATTATGTGCAGGTTCCTAGCAGGTGAAAATCCGTCATCCGCCTCACACCTCACTCAAAATTTTGGTCTTGTAAGGTACATCTTACAAATCCCTGTATATTAGTATATACTAAAACATATGTTTAAAGAGTCTCACCTTACTTCTCACCGCTACTGCGACTACCTGCCCAGCCTTCCTTTGGTATTTTCCGCAGAAGTTAATGGTTTTTTGCAACCGCTCTCTTATAACAATTTGAAGCAAGAGGTAGGAAATTTGGTGGTTATGAGCCGTCTCACAATAGGTAAAAAAGAAAAAAAAATGCAATCCTTTTTTTCAAATTTTACTGATTCAGTGGCCACTCTTTCTTATTCGAATAAATTGCAGTGCATCTGGCTGCTTGTTTGTTTATTAAAGCCACCCAAGTCAGTAATGAGCAAGATTAAAACAATAACACGTTATGGAAACATTAAATTAAAGACATCAATTACAGAATCTCTAGTGGTGTTTGAGTAATCACATTTGTTGGATAAATCAGGTGTTAAAGAAAATTTTTCAGTGAGTTTGGTGCACCTCTCAAATGGGAAAGGGGTCCTTTTATATTGGAGCGCGGGGACCCTGGAGAAGGGTGTGCACATACGCGTTTAAGAGTACACATAATGGTCCTCCTCATCAGCCGTACGTGTCGCACCATGGGTCAGCTGACTAGCCATCCACCAATCATACAACAAAACAACGAAGCACCTCTAGTCTTGTTTCGAATATTTTGTATGATCATGAAGCTGCATTTTGATAGCTTTTTAATCTTAAGGAGCGGGGATTCCAAATAACAGCACGTGATGACCGGACCACCGTGACCTTCTGCAACGTTAAATGATTGATGCTACAGAGAAGAATCAGTAATCCATACTGAAACGTCCGTGTCACTTGAAGGACACTTCTCTGCGCATACATATTGTGCAACACCTCTGAATGCGTATCCAACAGACCCAAATCAATGTTGGACAATGTTGAAAAATGTTGGACAAATCGAACATATTCTGCATATAATACTCGAGATAAAGCATTATTAGCGCGGGTTGTTGACCAGTGGTGTCGAGTTCACTATATCTCCTCATTTCGAGACTGCGAGTTTGTCTAGACAAAAGTGCGAACCATTCGAACAATTTAGGGTGCAGTGCAGTTACTAAATACCCCACTTGAGCATATTAATTAATAGAAACCTTAGATTTCAGCACTGAAGATACGGGAAAAACAGGCCGTCACGGAAAATTGAGCTTTGTCGTTTCTAATGTGAGTTTCTTCCTTGGGTCTTTGACGAGAATTGGAAAATCCTGGTTACAAAAAGCGAGGTCCACGTTTATTCGAGATGAGTCGATATTAGTCACAATTTCACCTCAGAGAAATAGCGTACGCCGTTAAGTGAAACGGAGTTTCAGTCGCTGCGGGGTTTTTTCACCAGCGTTTCTGCACGTGACCACGTGCCTCACAAGCCGTACACGTCTTTCACATCAACACCTCCTGTAGCTTCTACCCACAATTTAACAAAAATTGTTAGTCAACCAGGTGAAAAATTCACACATTGATTGAGTAAGTGAAAGTAAATATATGATTTATGGGAACTCTGAGCAATCACTTCAAGTGTCCATTTTAAAGTGGGGTTAATGGCAATGAAATAAAAGAGCCGACGATGCAGAACAATG
Source organism: Metschnikowia borealis (assembly GCA_002374385.1). NCBI lineage: Eukaryota > Fungi > Ascomycota > Pichiomycetes > Serinales > Metschnikowiaceae > Metschnikowia > Metschnikowia borealis. Next base: position 12,291 of record NKZC01000330.1, on the reverse strand, counting down.
GTGTGTCACATCGTATGACACGGAACTTATATATATAGCCCTCGAATCCAAAAGTTCAATCATTCACATTGACTAATCAAAATGAAACTCTCTCTTCTTACGCTTGCCTTTATTTCTGCTATTTTTGCCGCACCATCGAATGCCTCCAATGAGCCCAACAATTCCATTCCCCCCATGAACGTAGACTTTCAGTTGGATGAAATTACTAAAATTGAAACCCTCAAACTCATTGCCAACTTGACCAATAGCTTGATTGCTAATGTGGCCGAATTTGCTGACTTGACCAACTTTACTTTGGAGGATTTGATTTCTTATCCATGCACTCCTGCTCCTGACAAGAAAGAAAAGAGACACAGATTGGTTAATTGGGCTGCCGTCGCTAAAGTTGCAGAGCAAAACATGGAACTCGCCTTGTTATACTTGAGAATTGTTTTGGGAGATGACAGGCCTCTGACGACAGAAGTGAACTCGGAGTCCCTGCCAATTTTCTCTTGAACCCAGTGGATTTTTGATGAGCACCCAAAAAAGAATAAGACAAGAATTTTTTTTACCTAGAACATCACAAATATACACATCACAACTTAAAAAATTAAATACTAAGAATATCTCGTGAGACGAGGTCTAAGCTACCCTCATACAGATTGAAAGATGGATACACTCATCCTTAATCTATGCAAGAACCCAGTAAACTGGTTCTAGTAAACCATGCGTACGTAGATTCATAGCCTTTTATGATATCTAATAAATCTTCCTGGGGGACTTCAACACCTTTCTGTATCTGCATTGATCATAGAAGATGCATGTCTCTGCACCTCACGCATATCTCCACATCAAATTGCGGTGCAGAAGACACCCTTTTGAGACAAGCCCCACGTACGTTTCTCCAATAAGTAACTTTTTTTTTTCTTTTTCATAAAAGTTTTAGTTCTTACAAATGTACTGGTTACACGAGCCTAAGCATTATGAGAGATCTGTCACGTGACTATTACTGAGCCATATCAGTCTCATTCCCAGTTATAGAGCTGTTAGGTTGGAGTAGAACTCATCTCAGAGAGAAGAAGATGCGTGACAGAACGTACTTGAAAACCCCACTCGAAAAAGAAAAAACTCTACCTGGCTCCTGTACTTGTCATAATTTCTGTGCACTCAATATGTTCTCTATGCACTCAAAGCAGACTTTCAAGTCACACATGAACCGAATGGAAAGATCTATACTTCTACAATGGATGGGCTTTGAAAATGGAATATTTAAACTAGTCGATGTCCACTTCTCCTTGATTATCATTCAGCAATGTTAAGCAATTACTTCTTAGTTTTCTCTGCGGTGGTACTGGCCTCGGTCATATCACCAATTGATACAGAGAGCACTGATCACAAGAGTATGAAAGTGGACTTTAAAGTTTTACACAGTGATTCAATTGGGAATACTAAAGCAAAGCAAGATGTTATCTTAAATACAAGAGTCGTCTACCTTGCAGAAGTTTCCATAGGCTCCAATGAGGATAAATGTCAGGTTGCGATTGATACTAGCTCATCTGATTTATGGGTCATGGGTGATGACTTGTGTGACATTGAGAATAGAAACAAATCTGATAAGAGTGAGGGATATGAAACAGGAATTCAATGCGCTGCTTCTGGGACATTTGACAGGGACAGCTCCAACACTTTCCAGATAGACAAGACCAGGCCAGACTTTGACATTGAGTTTTCAGATAAAACAAATGTTAGTGGGATTTGGGGCACGGATACTGTTGGAATATCTGGTGGGAAGGTGGAAATGAAGTTTGGTGTGGCTAATGAAACACTGAGAGAACAAGGAATCTTGGGTATTGGTCTTGGAGAGGTGACTGCAAGGAGACCTCATAGTCAATATACCAATGCAAACTTCCCCATGCAGTTAAAAAATTCTGGACTCATCAACAAGGCTGTCTACTCCTTATATCAAAACAAAGAGTACACTCAGTCTGGCTCAATTCTTTTTGGTGCGGTTGATCATAAAAAGTATACAGGCCAATTGCGAACCGTTCCATTGGTGAATTTGTACAAGAACTTCAGGAGGATTGATCTGTTGTCTATTAACCTTGACCGATTATATTTGGAAGGTGATCATAAAAAGCTGGTTATCTTGAGCAAACAAATTAAAGCCACGTTGGAAACCACATCTTCTTTTCAAGCATGGCCTAGAAAGGTACTTAGTGCCTTGGCAAATCTGTTGCAGGGGAAGTACTCTACAGAATACGGTCTTTTCGAAATTGACTGTACATATAAGACAAGCTCAGCTAGCTTGGTGTACGATTTCTCGGACATTAAAATCAAGGTTCCTGTAAGTGACATGGTGTATGAAACAGAAGGCTCATGTTACTTGGGAGCTAGTATGCGTGAAGATGAATCACTTTTTACATGTGCTACTTTAGGAGACACTTTTCTCAGAAACGCTTATGTTGTGATTAATTTGGAGGATATGGAGATCTCCATGGCCCAGGCTAGATTTACTGATGAAGAGGATGTGGAAGCTGTCAGTAGTACAATTCCACGGGCCATTAAAGCTGCACCCAGCCCTCTTTCCATTCGCTTTGGAATGAATACCTTTCGACAAAAGTTTTTGGCCAAGATAAGAAACCTGAAGCACTGAAACTCTCGGCTAATGTACTACGAGCTCCAGGAAATACGGATGTTTATGGGAAGTAATAAGATTCTGAGCTGTTCTACCCAAAGTGTTTAACTATACCGACATATCAAGACCTCAATACTATATATCTCAGTAAATCAGTCAGGGATTATTATCAGCTCTTAGTTTCATCAGTAACGAAATTCATTGCCCTCTTGGAAGCTTGGTCAACTGTATGTATCCATGAAAGGGGTGTATGTAACACGCAAGGTTGTCATCTATGCATGATAATAGCCACGAAGAACCTAGTCTGTCTTCACCCCCTACAAGAATAAGCGATGTGGTGTCTTAAGAATGTATATTAGTGGTTTTCTATGCAACTCTCGTGCAAAGTGTATTTTGAATAATTAGAAGCTTTCAACTTTTGTTTTAATATATATTAATATACAGGGATATGTAAGTTGTACCTTACAAGACCAAAGTCTGATATGACGGGGCCACGGCACCTCTTATACTTTTTGTTCGTCTAAGGTCTGCACAGCCTTATTGTTCGAGGTGTGCACAGTTTTATTGTTCAAAGTCTGCACAACCTTATTGCTCAAAGGATACACAGCCCTATTGTCTTTCAGTGGCCTGATTACAACATATCCATGAAGTACTTTTCCTCCGTACATGCTAGGTACTCGTTTACAGAAGCATATGCCGCGTTTTATTCAGGAGTACTTGTTTACTGGGATTGCTCTACATTAATTTCATAGCATCTTCATCAAAATGAATCATTCAAAGGAGGACTAAATTTATTTCACTTGCAAACCAAATAATTCAAAGAAAACCGCACTTAATAAGTTATTGCATCTGAAAATATGAGTACATACCAACCATAAATATTACGATTGTCGTTTGTTGGGCTCTTCGGAAAAAAGTATTATACTATCAGATCAAGCATATCTCAATAAACCCTATGTTAATTTTATTGTTGAAAATCGCCAAATTTGGGACACATATGGAATACGTTTGATGCTGAGAGGCCCAAAAGAAACTCGTCTTGGTTTCGTCAACACTTCTACAATCATAAGTACACACAGATTCAACGGCAGACTTAGTCTTATTTTCATACGGTGAGAGGTACAATTCCACCTCGGTACAATAAAAATTCTCTTTCGTATAAGTAATCACGCGGTCTTTGTTGTAATGGTTGCTGCATGAATAGAATTGACTATTAAGAACTCTGGAATGATCATCCAATATCAACTGAGCCTCGGGGTCAGAAGAACCAAGGGAAAATGAGCTTTTGCTAAACCCCACGTAAGAGAGGGGATTGGTGCCTTTGGAAATAAGGTAGTCGTCTTCCAAGAGTAGCTCCACTGGGCCGATCGGTGCGGACCCATAATACAACCCACTGTGTTTCACTCCCAAAATGTCATATATTTGATACGAAAAGGGCACCAATGAGCCTTTAAGTTTTGCAAACAAAACCAATGGCAAGGAATGTGCACATACCCTGGCAGCAAGAAGGAAGTAAAAAAAATCAATAGTGTGGATTTCATTGTAATTCTGATTCTGACACTTTGGATGGACAAATCATTTCTTTTTATACAATGAGTAAAAACCCTTTTGCATCTCATCAAGCCAATTTAACCGGATGAGTAACGTGTTTGTCCAAAAAATACTTGGAAGGACTTGTGGTCATGCCTCCTGCACCAGCAAAGACTATTTTTTCTTGTTTGACTTGTTCTGTTAAGTCATCTGAAGCGCTTGCGGTAGTCTTGAAGGTCATACTCTTTCTTAACAATCCCATTTAATACTTATTTTGTCAAGAAATGTTGATTATGCAGTGAATACTCAATTAATAGTCTACTGGATGAAAAATATTGCATAAATTATGAAGTAGTGACACTACAATTCTTCCATGTGCGTATAACCATTTGTAAGTGGCTATTTATCTAACACAGTAAGTAGTATATGAAGTAACTCCCTTTGATAAGGGCTTTCCTATGAAGTAAAATATAAGAATAATTAATACATAAGTGTTGCTATGCTTTTTGATACATTTTAGTCCGATTGATACTATATTCGCTAATGTTTCCTCAAAGAGAGGACCCGCAGCGGCTTATATAACTTTGAGAGGAACGTAGTACCAGAAAATTCTCCACGAGAACAATGGTAAGGATTAGTCTAGAATATTTGAAAGGGCCATCAAAGTACTTCGTACAACGATGACCGTGACACGGCGTTTGGAAAGACCTTTGTTACGATCAAACAAGTAGGCTTCATGAATCCTCTATAGGCAGGGCCCTATCTAGGGTGGATCTAACGAGAGCTATGATCAGAATATCAAGTATAGAATATGATTCATAGTGCTTTTCTCTTTGATAATTCTTTATTTTTTTTTTTTGCTTTTCTTAGATTGATATGTTTATCTAACTGTGGAATTTTTTTCACTAAGGCAGATCTACTCAATTTGTTCACTTAATAATGATTAGAGCTACTAATGTATGAGAAGCTTCAAGCGATCAAAAGATACAATGCTTTTGAGTTGTGGTTGTCTCGAAGTTATTATTTGAATTCCCTGAGACATTCAATGTGAGGCTTTTAAGGCGTCTACAATCTTCGCCCGCAATTTACAACACCACTCTGCATCACTCCATCATATTGTTAAGCATACTGTAAGAATTCTAGCTGTTCTGCGTACCTGTCCCATGCAATATTACCTCGGGTTAGTATAGGATCACACATACCAGTACTTTTTAGTGTGGATAGATACCTCATGTAGTTATAGGAAGATCTAAATACCTAATGGGTGTCCATGTATATTATACTGATGAAACAGCCCGAACGGCACTTTATGTACACGATCTTGTCCGAGAAAGCCACTGGTTCTATAAAATAGCTGTCTTCCGTGGTGCTTTTGGGATTTCATTAAACCTCAGTGGCGGTCACGGTTGTAGTAGAAACAATAGTCATTGTGGAAGAGGTGGTTACAAACACCGTAGATGGATTAGACACCTGGTCGCACAAAGTGACGGTCACTGTGACTTCTTCCGAGCACTGGGTGGGGCAATCGATATAGCTGCTCCACTCTGAAGTCTGTAAAATCTCCTTCATCCTTGAAGGTTCAGATACGGACACATTTTTGAAATTAAAGTAGTCCTTATCCGAATCTTTTTTGATACCCCATGGCATGGAATCAGAAGACTTTGCCAAGCCATACAATAAAGGACGAGATGAAGTGACCTCCGGTACCAATTTTAAATCTTCCAGACTTGATCCATCATCCTCCATTGATTGTGAGGCTTCCTGTATTGTTTGAGAGGTCTCCAATTTTGAAGTTGATACCTCCATCTTCGAATCAGAGGGAATTCCGGAATAAATGGCAAAACTATCCGAATATGTTGAAGCAACAGAAGCATCCTCCCTTTCATCTTCTTTCTTAAGCTCATACTCCACCTTTTTCTCCCGTTTATGCTTTACCGGCACTTTGGCTAAGATGGTTTGAAGGTCCACTTTTCCAGACACAATTCTGAACACGGAACCAGTTTTTGGGTCATATGGTAAGAGGTAAACTTCGGCATTTAAGCAGTCGCTTTGGGGTAAATGTGAAGCTCCGTGGAAGATAAAACGCACTTCGGTGTTGAATATCTTGCACGACCGGAAACGAGCATTGCGAACCTTTTGTTCCCGGCTCAACTTCAAGCGTGTCTTACGAACCTCAGGACCAAAAATAAGCATGCCTCTGCGAAGCCCCAAGTACCCCGGGCTATGTTTGTTGTCTGCGACTGCAAATTTTTTTTGCAAGGAGAAAGTAACAGGTTCCTTCTCAAAAGATTTATAGGATAATACATTTGTATCCGTCTTGCCGTTCCCAAAAATACTACCGGAGAGCGGTATAAAAGTGTGATTGACTTTGGCGACGAAGATTAACGGATGCTCGAGGGACAGTGTTGAGGGTGAAAAATAAGGATCCTTATGTTTCTTCAACAGATTTTTCTCGGACTTGTCTTTCATTTCTTTCCTTTGCTTCTCTTTTCTATATTTTTTTTGCTTCCTTTGTTTCTTCTTTTTCCTTTGATTATGTTTTTCGCCTTCATGTTTCTCATCTTCCGAAGAGCTATTCTCCTTTTCCATGCTTTCATTGTTCAAAACCTGTTCATATGGAGTCTTTTTGTTTCTATGTACAGGTACTGGCTTCACTGGAGTCCCGGTACTTCGGTCGTAGGGCAAAAAGTACACCTCCATCTCAAAACACGTAGTTCGGGTGTTCTCGGAATCTCCCTCATAAACCATAAACAATTGATTGGGCAATGAAGCACAATACTTGAAGGGAGTATTTAAAACCTTCATTGTTTCATCAAGTTCCAACAAAACCGGGGAGATGGTAGGAGAGAAGCCAATCATACCACGGGAATAGCCCAAGTACATCGGTGTCGGTATGTTTCTAGTAACTGCATAATTATCTTTCAAGGAGAACTCCGTGGGGTTGGGCAACAGGTCTCCAAACGTTAAAGTGTTCAATTCCAGACTACCAATCTTATAATGGACTCCAGAGAGGGGCCTAAAGGTACCATTGACTTTTGCAAAAAAGGCCAATGGAAGTTTGGGATGTGCCCACGCGGTGGCTGCAACAATTGAAGAGAGAATCAAGTGATTGAATTTCATAATAATTGTACTTCTCCAGAAAATGGAAAATCTCCTTATTTATACCATACTCAGGTATTCAAAATTTCTCTCATGAAAGCATCCATGTTCGGGTTTTGCATTGAAAACAATAAAGAAAATGAAAACAATAATAGAAGAATCCAGGAACAATAATAAAAGAATCCAGGAACAATAATAAAAGAATCCAGGAACAATAATAAAAGAATCCAGGAACAATAATAAAAGAATCTAGAAACAATAATAGAAGAATCTGAGAACAATAGTAGGGGATCTGCAAATATGCCCTGGTGCATGGACATTTTCTTACATGCGCGTTCCGGAATTTCACCTTTTAGAAGCTCAATTGTTGGTCTGTGAGCCCCCAGTCACAAGTTCTCCTTTTATCCATTGACTTTTTAAAGCCCTTTTAATAGCCACTTTTTATTCAGTTGGAAAATACTCAAACTCTAGAGTCAAGCTTTCCTCCATTCCCCACAATGATACCTGTATATTCCAAACTCGTATCTAGTGAGACTGTGTAGCATTTCCTTCTCATTTCGTCGTTGGTCAGACGGCTCAACCTAAAACGGAGAAATTCCTCCTTTTATATCTGAATTGTCCTTACCCCTACTTACTCCTAAAGTGGGAGAAGATTGCATTCGGTGGAATTGGGGAAAGTGGATCAACTGAAAAATGTGGGAAACAGTGCGCATATTTTGTGCCCTTTTGCTGCGTCAACATGTATGATAGACCTCACTCCATAAAAAATGTACATAGTCAATTCGCGTTCCACTTCTAAATTTACATCCATGCACACCTCTGCCAAGATATACTGCATTGGAGCTTCTAAATTGCAATAGACTGTGAATACCTTAACTTCTTTCTACTCGAACCCTATTTCCTAAAACGCTATGTCTTGATATTTTTAGAGGTGTTCTAGAAAAAAGCATACATTACTTCATAATTAGAAAGCATCACCAGCACCATTGACCATGGGGGCAAAAAGATATTTTTTTGAACCTTGAATTCTAGAGCATTGATACAACAGACAACACCTCTTCAAAGCTCAAAAAATAAATATATGGTGTGAACAATACACCGGGTACTGAGTGGGTTACGAACGGTTTGGCTCTCTACACAGAAATAAAGGAACAATACTATCTGATGACTAATTGACCTTCTAGCAACATCCTGACCTGAAATTCTTGAAGATTCTTTAAAAATGAAAATTTCTTACTGGTGAGAACTTTGTTTGGTGCGCTATGGACTGAAATGGTTCGAACCCATATCTGCACATGTATCCCATGTCTTTAAGAATAACGCCAACCCTCGATGCTGAGTCAAATGCCATTAAAAAAGTATATCAAGGAATCAAATTTAAGAATTCAAAATACAGGACCCTTTACATACTACTTGACCAGCAATAGGCCCGAGATTTTACGAGATCCAAAGAAAAGACATAGATTTTGTTCACCTTAAAAAATCCATCTATTGGGATTGTACCCTCATCACAATGGAAAACTAGAAGAAATCTCAACCTGAGCCTTCTGCACATTTGAAATCCTATCTCAATCATTCTACCTTTCCAGAATGAACTATTGCTGAGTAAGAGGTGCTTTTATCCAAGCAAGCTGAAGCGAAGATACATTTCCTGCATATTTAGACCTTACTCAGTTTTATCTTTTTCTTCTTTTTCAGGCACTGCTTTAGGGGCATAGTCGTCCTTTTGTCGTATGGCAAGAGGTAAATATCCACATTGAAGCAATCGGTATGGGGTATGGGCGACTCTCCGAAGAAAACTACTCGCATACCGGTGTTGAATATCTTGCAAGATCGAAAAGAAGCATTTATCACCTTCCCTCTCCCATTCAAAAAGAAGCTGAATTTTCGGATTTCTGGCCCAAAAACAAGCATGCCTTTGTGAAGTCCTGAGTACCCTGGGGTGTACTTGTTATCGGTTACTGCATAGTCTTTCTGCATTGAGAACTGCACAGGGGCTGGATCCAGCACGTCATAAGACAATAAACTGAAGTTGGTTCCAAGGTCGTTTAAAAAAAGTCCAGATAGCGGTACGAAATTACAATCGATTTTTGCAAAAAAGACGTTCGGGTCAGCCCATGCAGTTGCAGCAAATAGACACGTGATTATCCGAAGAGTGGCTTTCATGGTGGTTGTAGAGCTGTTGAGTGCTTATACTCTGGATTTTATAGGCCGGTCAGGGAAAGATATCCATCTATTGACCCACTGTCTTTGGTGAATGACTTATTACTGGAACAATAGATAAGGAGGACGTGATCATGTCCCGATGATAGATGCACACCCATTGTCTTTCTGGACACTTTAACACATTCTATTCTATTCAGTCACTCGCATCTTTTACATGCCTTTAATCCGCCTTTCTGCAGTAAGTTCTAAGCTAGATATGGCAGAGGATATCCTACTCCGTCCAGGCATAGGCAATGTATATTGGGGGCATATAATTTACTAGCTCTAGGCTCTTGCACCATGGCTGCATTGGCTTATAGGCACACCACCTAATTCCGTCACACCAGACCCGTCTTCGGCATAAGTTTCCCATTAACAAAGATGTCACATTCCGCAGTGTAGTTTCCGTCATATTTCGCAAGTTGCTCATGAGCATATTTCCCATAATAGTGAGCAGTGCATACCGTTTTCAGAGGCTGAGGGGCCTTTCCTTTTTTGGGCACACGTTCCTCATTGATATAAATGTTGCACTGTCCATCATAGTTTTCCAAAAATCCCCTAAGTATCTTAAGTGCATCTTTCCCGTGATAGTGTAGGTCGCATGGCCATTGAAGCTCTTGCAGTAAGTCTTCTTGTCGTTGAGAATCAGGGAGCACGGCGGACTTAGTTTGCCTATCGTAAGGCAAGACGTAGACATCTACCTTGAAACAATCTCTAGCTCGCTTGCTTGGAAGTCCGTTGAAAATCCCGCGTGCTGGACCACCAAGTAAACTGCATGAGTAATACAAACCCGCCACCTTTGAGTTGTCATCCAAATCCAATGCAGTAAGTTTTAATTTAGATCCAAACACCAATTGATCAAGGTGAAATCCCACATATTCCCAAACTGCTTTCTGCGTATTGAAAGCGTAGTTTTTTTCTAAGGTAAACTCGGCAGGGGGAATTTCCGGGTGCCCATAAGAAAAAAAACTCGCATTTCCAAAGCTTTCTCCAAGATAAATTCCGTAGAGCGGTATGAATTTGTCATCGACTTTAGCAAAGAAGACCCACGGAAGCTTTGGGTGTGCCGACACAGTCGCAACAGCAATGGCAGAGAAAGTAACAAACAATTGAATTATTTTCATGATACTTGTCGATACTTCTAAGGAAATATAGAGCTTCATTTAAAGAGAGGCCAAGACAAAGAGTGTCACGCATCGGGTTCAGAACAATAGTAACAGGTTCATGACCCTGAACTGACCCATACACGCTTCCTGTATCCAAAGGGTCAGCAAGTTTGCATGATTCTTGCCCCTATTCAGTGGCAGTTGATTTGGGGTCATTACTGCCACGGATCTGGCAGCTTATCATCCATCATCAAGACTCTTTGGTATGCACTTCCTCGGCAATAAAAAAAAGAAACTTATTGAAGCATCTGTCACTCATTTCCCTTCCGCCTCTGGGTATGTGATTAAACAGACCTATAGTTGTAGTGGTACTTGCAGGTGGTAATGGTGTTGATCTTGAAATGTTTTACTCAAAGTTTATTTCGACAATCAATTCATCTGTTCCGTTAAATCCAAATGGGAAAAGTAGTAAAGACTGTTGAGTCCTGACATGATGCTTTGATGATTGTTCAAGTAGGAAGGACTCAAGGTTGTTTCTTTTGAACCACGAGTCGTGTCAGGCTACACGTCACGTGCTGCGGCGCGCTGGGCTCGTAACTTTAGGATTTAGGCAGACGTAGAATTCTAGACATAATACTGGCTGAACAAATTGAGCTGTAATCTTTTCATGGACATACTCTTGATTGCATTGATTGTAGGGAAACCCATATGTAATCCTTTTTTAAGCTGCTGCAATTCAACATCCCAACAAATTTAACCCATACAGTTTCTGTCCAGTCGTATAACTCAAGGCAAAAAACTAGTTTGTATTTGGACAAAGAAGAGCCATAGACTAGAAATTTCTGAAGGACTACTTTTAGGGCGGGGCTCACGATTTATATATGCTCAGAGATCACTGCGTTGCTGCAAAAAAAAAAACGCACACACTGTGGATATATGCAGTCTACTGGGAGTCTACTGTGAAGTGGTTCCGTGTTCAGGACACTCTAAGAAAGCCTTTCACGTGTCAGGATATAACACTATGTTTACTAGACTAACCATGAATTACTATATTATCATATGGCTGTATTTTCCTATGTTATATTGATTGGTTAGTGATTGAGAAGACATTTCCTTTCATGGTGTGGACCTTTACCTAATAGTGATGTTCTTTTCTTTGAAGCAGGCAATCAAGTGATGATCTTTTAGATCAAAATAATCTGGACAGTCTAAAAACTCTTCTTGTCACTTTGGATTACACTCTTGAAGCTACTTATCAAACGAATGCAGTATTCAAAAGGACAGGTGCATCATCCACCTAAATAAACTCATGGTTCCTGAAATCCGTTTGAGACCTAAATATATATTTCCCGCCCAACTTGGATATTCTGCTGTAGGGCAAAAGATATACCTTCACCTCGAAACAATCCAAAGTCATATTTTGTGGTGATCACGCGCACGGGGCTATGTACACTCTTACGAGTAGAATTTCGAATTTTGAACCCTCATATCACCATCCAAATCGAGTTCGACCCGAGAAATAGTATTTCCGAAAAAAAACCCGTCTTGTATTAGTCCCGCGTACCCCGGCGTGGATGTGTTATAGGTAATAGCATAGCCATCTTTTAAGTAGAACTCGGTAATGGTGCCGGACGAGCCCATGTAACCAAGTATGTTGAACTTGAGGGATCAGTACACGCAGGTGTACTGCATGTTCATGTGACTGCATACAGATGAAACAATAAAGAGTATTGTTGA
>NKZC01000207.1:0-29241 GCA_002374385.1 Metschnikowia borealis | reverse complement strand
CTGACACAACACCTCGAGAATATCTTCATTAACAAGACTCACAAAGAGGGGCAAATCATATAAGTCAGATCGGATTATACCCGAAACGGCCTGCTGGATGCTTTTGATAACCAGCTCCACTGCATCCTTGGAAAACGAACAGGCCAATATCTGGGGGTAAAGGTCCTCAATCAATTGGGTGTATAGTTTTTGAAGAGAGTTCATTTGCACATGGAAGTTGTAGATCTGGTTCTGGAGCACATTGATGCGGTTGATGTTCGAACTCTCTGACGAAATGGAGTCGAGGTACGAATCGTCCACTTCACTAAGTTTGATCTCTGACGATATCAGCGACCAGGTGAGACCCATGACATCTTTCAACGTAGAGAATATTTCGCTGACGTGTCCTTCCATCATGAAACCAAACTTGATGCCAAATGGCACATCATTTCGAAGTGCAATAGTCTCTGTAAGCAAATGGATGTGCTCAGTAAAGGACTGCACTATAGGCTTCAAAACCCTCTATACATACTATACATACTTTACTATACATACTATATATACTTTAATATACATACTATACGTACTTTACTATATATACTTTACTATATATACTTTAATATACATACTATACATACTTTACTATATATACTTTACTATATATACTTTAATATACATACTATCCTCACGGAATCTATGTATAAAGGACCATTGGTTCGTTTACATATCTTTGAAGTTTATAATGATATCGTGGTTACTATGGCTGATCTTAAACTGCGACTCTTATTGTCATTGAAAGGTGGTAACGCCAAACGGGTTAACACTATGACTTCAGCGGATGAGTCTTCTTCAGGGATCATAACCTGTAGATTAGATAACTCCAGATCCACAACGACAGTTGCGGCATCAGGAGGATCCGTGATTAACCAAAATCGAACATCGACTGCTTGAGGCATACCAAGATGTCTCCAAAACCCAGACCCACCAAAACCAAAAGATCTCGTATTGATAATACTTCAATGAGAACTGACAACTCTTCTCCTTCTCCTCCTGAAGTAAACACTTGTCTTGAAGTAAACAGTTCTCCTAAAGTAAACTTGTCCTGAAGTAAACATTTCTCCTAAAGTAAACTTGTCCTGAAGTAAACACTTGTCATAAACACTTTTCCTGAAGTGTTCACATATCTAGATGAGACTATGAAGTCAATATCTTGTAGTATGAGTCATCCACTGGATGTTACACCGTGGTTAATCACGGGTCCTCCTGGTACCGCAACTGCCGTTGTGGATCTTGCGTTATCTAATCTACATCTTGATTAAGTACCTCGTCAATAACATATAAATAATCACAATGTATCCAATATGTTATTTTCTTTAATACATTTATGCCTTGCTGATGCTATGCTTGATGGTTCCTCATAGGTGGGACGGGAACGGCGAATGAATATAGTAAACAGAGACGTGACTGGAATCTAACATACATACATACACAATTTGACATACATAGATACATACATACATACACAATTTAATATACTATACTACTATAATACTATACACAATTTAATATACTATACTACATACATACATACACAATTTAATATACTATACTACATACATACATACACAATTTAATATACTATACTACTATAATACTATACAAATTACTATACTATAATACACTCTCACTATACATACACACACACTATACTATAATACTATAATACACACACTACACTATAATACTATAATACACACACTATACTATAATACTATAATACTATACATGTTAGATCCACCATAGGCAGTGCTCTACCTATTGAGCTTATGAAGCCTCTCTGCCCGATACTAACAATGACATTGTATAAGCCTTGTACCCAGCCATCTAACATCATTATAAGAGGTACCAAGATGGCCTGTGCACGCTATAGCAATGACCGCAAGGAGTTGTTTAGTGTGTGTAGTGTATAGTTTATATTATAGTGTATAGTGTGTAGTGTGTAGTGTGTAGTGTGTATAGTGTGTATAGTTTATATTATAGTGTATAGTGTGTAGTGTGTTTAGTGTTTATAGTTTATAGCATAGTGTATAGTGTGTAGTGTGTAGTGTGTTTAGTTTATAGCATAGTGTGTAGTGTGTATAGTGTGTATAGTGTATAGTATGTTATGTAGTATGTTATTTCGTGTAGTGTAAAGTAACAGTGGTGAATAAATGCACTTTCTTCTCTTGTAAAGTTCTGTGAGCAGCTCGGGTTCCCTCTTTGGAGAATCATCAAATCTCAACGTAGTATTTAACGTCACAAGAATCTAACCCTACATTACAGACATCTCTCTAGCTATTAATAATGTAATGATATTATTTTTACTACCATAAAAGGTTAACAAAGCTGATAAAATTGCCTCCTTTTCTTTTATTATTTTGGTACTATACACTATGCTGTATTCTGTTTCTATCTCTATTATATAATATTCTCTTTACACTACTCTATTCTCTTTACACTACTCTATTCTCTTTACACTATACTCTATTCTCTTTACACTATACTCTATTCTCTTTACACTACTCTATTCTCTTTACACTACTCTATTCTCTTTACACTATACTCTATTCTCTATTGGATATTTGGTTATGATAATAGTGATAAGCTCATTATTGGTCATTAAAACTTGATTGTTCCTAAGTGATTCATACAGTAATTATAACACGAAGTGATGGATACAGTAAGTATAGATGCAGGGAATGATGGATATATGAACCGGATCAGACTACTGATTATAAGTAGAGAGCTTGTATCTAAGGACTAAAGTAGAGAGCTTGTATCTAAGGACTTAAGTAGAGATTTTGCATCTAAGAACTGATTAAAAGTAGAGGGTTTACATGTAAGGACTGGTTTCAAATATGACTCTTATAAGCCTCAATTATGTAGGTAATGGTTGCTGTAGAGTACAGGTATACAGAAGTCAAGCTACGGATTTTACTGATATAAGTACTGATTCTGTGTATAGGCACTGGTGAGCCATAGTAACGTTCAACAGTAAGTAGTATAGAGTAGTATAGAGTAGTATAGAGTAGTATAGGGTAGTATAGAGTAGTATAGAGTATAGAGTAGTATAGAGTATAGAGTAGTATAGAGTAGTATAGAGTATAGAGTAGTATAGAGTATAGAGTAGTATAGAGTATAGAGTAGTATAGAGTAGTACAGTCTAATGATACGATCATTAGTATGTCATAAGTATTATGAGTATCATGAGGACTAGAAGTATACCAGTAGTACAGCAGTACATAGTCCGTACTGTCTGGTTCCTTATACTTTCTACAAGTCCTACTCATGATAACTGAGTATCCATGGTACCAAGTATTACTGTATTTGACTACTTATACCACCTTGCAGTACTTTAACTACTACTCCAAGTACCTGGGTCCATAGCACTAGTAGTATAATGGTTTGGTAGTACAATGATAGTACAATGTTAGTACAATGATAGTACAATGATAGTACAATGTTAGTGCAATGTTAGTACAATGTTAGTACAATGTTAGTACAATGGTTTAGTAGTACTACTAGTGAAGTTGGTCGATGTTATTTTTTTGTCGCTATGAAACACTGTGATATTATGTTCGTCTTCAGCCAATAAGGTGGTGCTCTGTTCTCTTTTCCTTGGTCCGTTCACTGGAGGGATATTGGAAGCATGTGGTTGTGGAGCAGTGACAATGTATTCATTTATATAACCATAAGTATGAATAGATATTTGATTTTCTTTTACCTATTCAAGCACATGATGTGTATATCCCTGTCAATATACATCAATTAAGTTTAATGATTGAATCGATTTAACAAACACCAATTCCGTTGGCCTAATTTTTACTCTTTTCTACTGTTAAAAAGCTACTGTCAATAACACTATACAACAATTAATAATGATTCAAGTGTAATATTTATCTCGTACAATTAATAATGATTCAAGTGTAATATTTATCTCGTACAAGTAATAATGATTCAAGTGCAACATTTATCTCGTACAAGTAATAATGATTCAAGTGTAATATTTATCTCGTACAAGTAATAATGATTCAAGTGTAATATTTATCTCGTACAATTAATAATGATTCAAGTGTAACATTTATCTCGTATAAGTAATAATGATTCAAGTGTAATATTTATCTCGTAATAGCTAGTCCCCACAACAGGTGATTTAATACAATTCAGTAGGTCTTAACATTATGGCATACTCAGTATAAAGTAAATTTAGTGCTATGACTTCTTTGTAGGTTTCATTAATTCCATTACCATTATAATCATGTTAAATCTAATGGTACAAAAATATACTTAATAAAGTTACTGTTAATGGTGATACCTCTTGAAATCCATACTCCACTTTTCATAAGGATGATGGAAATAAATACTATTAATGTAGGGTTAAATTTGAAGAGCACTGTGTTTAATGTAGGGTACACTTTTGGTGAGTACTAAATTCCCTAGTGATGTTTTCTGGCGTTACTCTCTAGTACTACCATTATTGAAGGTATGGAGACTACGAGGTGGTCTACCGGAGTATGACCCAATCCGTACCACCATCACTAATCATAACTAATAAGAGCTAAAAGAGTTAAAAGAGCTATAAGTGCTATAAGTGCTAAAAGAACTATATGAACTGTAAGAGCTATAGGAGCTATATGAACTATAAGAACTAAAAGAGCTATATGAGCTATATAAGCTATATGAGCTATATGAGCTATATGAACTATAAGAGCTATATGAACTATAAGAACTATAAGAACTATAAGAACTATAAGAGCTAAAAGAACTATAAGAGCTAAAAGAACTATATGAACTACAAGAGTTAAAAGAGCTATAAGAACTATAAGAACTATAAGAGCTAAAAGAACTATATGAACTACAAGAGTTAAAAGAGCTATAAGAACTATATGAACTATATGAACTATATGAACTATATGAACTATAAGAACTATAAGAACTATAAGAACTATATGAGCCATCACAACAGTAACTAATAGAGACGTTAGAAAGAAAAGAGGACAAAGAGAGGACTATTGAAATTATCAGGGGACAATGCAGGACCCGCAGTTCCGTCCAAGAAGCAGATCGCTTATTGATATCCTCGCCTCATCCATTCATCCTGTCTATACCTTAAACCTGATTCATTTCCACTTCTTCCTCTTGTTTCTCTTGTTTCTGTTATTTCTCTTGTTTCTCTTGTTTCATTTATTTCTCTTGTTTCATTTATTTCTCTTGTTTCATTTATTTCTCTTGTTTCATTTATTTCTCTTGTTTCATCTCTTTCTCTTGTTTCTCTTGTTTCTCTTATTTCTTTTATTTCCCTCATTTCCACTTACTCATTGGTGTCACTCCCTCCAATTGTCACCTCGCCTATTGTGCCCATTGTTCTAGGGTTATTGTTCAATGGTTATTGTTCAATGGTTATTGTTCAATGGTTATTGTTCTATGGTTATTGTTCTATGGTAGGCATTGTTCTCGTACACCTAACTGCCGAGTCAGTCCACTGACCTTTTCATCACCATTAAGTTTACATCACCTCATCACACCACCAAGTATTCCCACCAAGTATTCCCACCAAGTATTCCCACCAAGTATTCCCACCAAGTATTCCCACCAAGTATTTTCTTCACTGTACACGCACCTAGTTTGACTGCACACGCCTAAGTATTACCGCACACGCCTAAGTATTACCGCACCATGATCTCACGCACCATAAGTTTTCCATGAATTCATGAGTATCATGAGTATCATGAGTATTCATTACCGCACCATTCACCACCATTTCGTTTCCCAACACCGCACCATATTCACTTATTTTTCACACCATAATTCACGCGCCATATTCACTCCAAATTCACTCCATATTCACTCCATATTCACTCCATAATTCATAATTCACTCAACATAATTCACTCACAATTCACTCACCATACGCTTTAACAAATCAATTCATTTATTAATTTATTCACCAATACAATATTTATTCACCAATACAATATTTATTCATCAATACAATATTTATTCATCAATACAATATTTATTCATCAATTTCATTTATTGTGAATTCCTGAAGGTTTCTCGACTTCTCTTTTTTACTTCTGTTTTCAGTCCATGTGTTTGTCTCTTCTGATCACGCTTTTCTCACTCTTTTTTCCGGCTGATTTCTGTCTCTTCTCTATACCCTTCTAATCTATTCTAACCTCACCTTTTCCTCTTGTTCCTCTTTTTTCTCGACTCTTTTTTATCGCCCTTTTCTTCGTTTCCTTACTTTGTAGGCTAAACCCGTACACCCGCAGTCCACCCCAGCAGCCAGTGCGCGGTTTCTTTTTCGTCAGCTCGTACAGCCCAGACCCAATATCTGCGCACATGCACACTTTGGGTACTTTCTTTTTTCTCTCGCGCTATAAAACCCACGCCCGCGCCTGGTACGCTGAGCTGCCCAAGCTTTTTTGCCTGCCCTGCTCGTGTTTAATATGGCCCAGATTGCTTCTTTATCGTCCACCACCACCGGCTCGGCGCCCGCTTCCATGGCCTCCCTCAAGAAGACGGGTAACGTGACTTCCTTTGATGAGAAGGCCACCGCCATCGATACCTATGGTAACCAGTTCGAGGCCCCTGACTTCACCATTAAGGATATCTTGTCCGTGATTCCTGCACACTGCTACGAGAGACGGACCTGGGAATCCATGTACTATGTGGCCCGGGATATGTTCTGGATGTTGCTTTTTGGTTATGCTGCCAACAATTACATCCACTTGTTGCCTTCCGCTCCTTTGCGTTTTGCTGCTTGGTCCGTGTACTGCATAGCACAGGGTCTTCTTGGTACGGGCCTTTGGGTCTTGGCCCATGAGTGTGGCCACCAGGCTTTCTCCGACTCTCGCTTGGTCAATGATACTGTGGGCTGGGTCTTGCACTCCTACTGGTTGGTGCCTTACTTCTCCTGGAAGTTCTCCCACGGAAAGCACCACAAGGGCACGGGTCACATGACCAGAGACATGGTCTTCGTGCCCAAGACCAAGGACCAGTTCCTCAAGCTGAGACAACACTCGCACATCGAGGATATTGTCAGCGACTCGCCTATCTACTCATTATACTCGTTGATCTTGCAACAGGGCTTTGGTTGGCTCATGTACCTCTCCACCAACGTCACGGGCCAGCCTGTTGCTGAAACCGGTTGGGGCATGAACCACTTCAACCCTAAGTCGGCCATCTTTGAGTCCAACCAATACTGGTACATTGTGTTGTCGGACATTGGAATCTTGACCCAATTGTTTGTGTTGTACACGTGGTACAAGAACTACGGAGCTTTCAACGTGTTCGTAAACTGGTTTCTTCCATACATCGGCGTGAACCACTGGTTGGTGTTCATCACCTTCTTGCAGCACTCTGACCCCGAGATGCCTCACTACGAGGCCAGTCAATGGAACTTTGCTAGAGGCGCCGCCGCCACTATTGATAGAGAGTTTGGTTTCATTGGCAAGCACGTGCTCCACGATATCATCGAGACCCACGTGTTGCACCACTACTGCTCGCGGATTCCCTTCTACAATGCACGTGAAGCCAGCGAGGCCATCAAGAAAGTCATGGGCAAGCATTACCGCCACAGTGACGAGAACATGTTCCAGTCGTTGTGGAAATCGGCCAGATGGTGCCAGTATGTGGATGGAGACAATGGAGTGTTGATGTACAGAAACATCAACGGAAACGGAGTCGGAATCGGGGCCAAGTAAGGCGGTCTTGTACAAATTTGTTGTATCAGTTGAATATATGAATGATCATGAGATGAGTGGAATGCGCACCGGCGTGCGGGCCCTATACTCCACATAGTCGTTGCCAAAAAACGACACCAAGAGGTTTTCCTCATAGAAGATGCGGCGCAGAAAGAAGCGATGGAGCTTATAGCAGCCAAAAAGCAAAATCACGTAATTCTGCAACAAAAGCTGGGTTCCAACAAACCACCAGAAAAACCCAAAGTAAGACGGGTGTCGGAGCACGCGGTATATGCCGGACGTCACCAACACATGGTCGGTGGCATGTTCCTTTTGAACATAGTGGTTAAACGATACGCCCGCCGTCCGCATGGCCATGGTACGTGCCGCCTGACCCACAGTTATAAGAAGCAAGCCTAACCAGAACAGGAATGCATATAGGGGCAACACCCAACTTTGCACGACTGTTTCCACCACAGCAGCAACGTAGATCACGTGGAGATCGGAATCGTTCAAAATAAACGAATCGTTATCTGTTTCAGCCGTATTGTAGACAGCCGTAATGAGGAACTCCAAGAAGTGAAACAGAGCCACGAAGAGAATGTAGAGGGCGGACCTGCAGATGGAGCTGTATGCAGTCCACGTGCAAAAGGCCACTGCCCCCGAGAGCATCCAGCAGGCGCCCAAGAAGAACGACTTGAGGGCCACCACATGAGGCAGTAAGCGCATTGAGGTGAGGAGAAGCGATGGTGTGGTGCGCATTTTTTTAGGAGATGCGTTGTATGCAGGAGGAAGTGGAAAATGGTGTACGTGGCATCCAAAAAAAAAAAGACATGGTATGTATTTTTAGGGATATGTGGATTTTTAGGGATATGCGGATTTTTAGAATTGAGTATGGATTTTCAGGTTGAGTATGGATTTTTAGAATTGAGTATGGATTTTTAGGTTGAGTGTGGATTTTTATCGTTGCCTTTTTTTTTGGTGTGGAGAAGGCAGTGGTTCGCACTTTGGACCATTTTCGCACCCATCTTTATTATTTAGCTGCAGTGTTATTGATGCAAAATGAACAATTCATAACCATAATTTTCACCACCTTTCGTAACTGAACACTATACACTAGACAGTTAGACAGTCAGACTTCGCCTACATAGAATAAACATTAGTAGCATTAATACTTTGGCACTAGTAATTTTGGATTTACTGTTTCGTATTCTGTCGTATTCTGTCGTATTCTGTTATTTCATATCACTGACATAACCTGTTAGATTCTTGTAAGCACGATGATTACCTAATCGATATTCGCAGATATTATCAAAAAATCATCAATTATTTGATATATAATAGAGTTTTTTTTTTCTAAATAAATATAAATATTAATGTTAATGATGATGCAATATTTAATGTAAGGTGAATCCGGGGACAATTTTCTAATGCCACATTATTTATCAGGATATGGCTAATAAATGTACTCCGGGTATAATTATAAGGCGAGAGTACTATTTGGTTATTCAATCTAAAATTAACTAACATTCATTCATTGATGATCATATAGTGTTACATCCACTAGAGGTAGGATACTACATATAGAGACATCATGAAGCCTACTCTGTAGGATCCCAACAATGGCCACAGCAAAAGCCGTTTCACAACCTTGGCGGCATGAAGTGCCACAATGGCCTTTTCAAGTAGTCTGGAACAATCCTTACTATTGTTCTAGTGGAGAGTTTTGCGGTGTCTCGTTTCTCCCAAAGTTATATATCCACTCGGGTTCCTCTCTGCGGAACCATCAACGAATACAAGTTTAGGTAAACACACGTTATAAAGAACATAACAAATGGGTAGACACACTACCCATAGAGGTATCTTCCGAGTCTACGAAAGCCAATGACTCATCCAAGGCACCATATCCCTTTACATGGACTCATCCATTCACCTTACCTCGTGACATTGCGTTTGACCGGCCTGCTTCACTTCTCTGGTATTCACAGGTTAGCTATATACTTACCTGGATTCCCCCTTATTGGGGATCCATCAACGAATGAACATAACTCCCAGTATTAGACGTTTTCAAGAAACTAACATTATAGTTATTAATTGCCAGCAAGAGGAATCGGCTGTCTTTAAGTAGTCTGCCGGAAGGTAGCCGAAGGGGTTTAGTAACGGTGGGGAGAAGGGGTTTAGCAACGGTGAGGAGAAGGGGAGTAGCAACGGTGGGGAGAAGGGAAGTAGTAGCATTGGGTTCCGATTGACAGGGCACGTGAGTTCAATCCCCTATGGGTTTCCACCCATTTTGGATCAACACTACCTATATACTTCTCTATAAAGCAGAAAAGACGTACATAGGAATGCACTATTGAACAGTGCAGTAGTAGACGAGTAGACGAGTAGAAGAGTAGAAGAGTAGAAGAGTAGAAGAGTAGAAGAGTAGAAGAGTAGAAGAGTAGACGAGTAGAAGAGTAGAAGAGTAGAAGAGTAGAAGAGTAGACGAGTAGAAGAGTAGACGAGTAGACGAGTAGACGAGTAGACGAGTAGACGAGTAGAAGAGTAGGAATAATTGATCGAGTAAGTACATTGATTAAAATAATGATTAATTTATTGAATATGGAAGATTCTAATTCTACTAATATGATGCTAAGTATTTTTGTTATAACATGTATAGACTCAGACCCAAAACGATGATTTTGACGTCGGTTTATATGGTCTAATGTAATTGAAGGATTTAAATGAGAAACATTTACTAAAGGTCGATAATTCAATCCTGGAATATAAATGAAACAATCCCAAGTATGCGCTTTGAGTAAATTACGTTTTCAAATTCAGAACTTAAGTATGGAAAGTGAAAGAAGTCCCCCAAAAGTGGCCATATCAAGTATTATAGATTTTGATACTTCATGAATAGCGAATAATGTAAAATACATTTACTTAAAATAAGTTGTTGTGTATATACTTGTTTACTATTTTAAATAATTGAACAGTTCTATCTTAAAGATGGAACCCTTAAGGATTGTCAGACATTACCATAAAAAAATATGAAAATAGATTAAATTGAGATCTCCTTACTAGATCGTCCAATTTTTAATATTTCAATAGTTATTAGGTATAAGTGTAGAAGTCATAGTATGGAAACCTCAGTGTATTTTCTAAAGAGTAGTAGAGTAGAGTAGTAGAGTAGAGTAGTAGAGTAGAGTAGTAGAGTAGTAGAATAAGAGCAGCAGTTTCAGTAAAGTGATGATGGTAATGGTTGGGATTGGCTATATCAACCGAATACAGTCTTCTCCGCATGTCAGAACCACCAGATCCCCATAGATAATCTACTGGTCAGAACACCATAGATAATGGTCAGAACACTATAGGTAATGGTCAGAACACCATAGATAATGGTCAGAACACCATAGATAATCTACCTAGAGAGATTAAAAGTCTCTGGCCACACCAACAAGGGCCATTGAAAACGCCGTATCACGGCCATCAATGTACCAAATACCATGATTGCGTTTTCGAAGGTGCCAAAATCATCACCATTATTCTGGTAGCCAGTTTTTCGACACCACGTTTATCTTCAATAGTTATATAGGACGCACTGGTTCCTTTCTCTGGGGAACAATCACCGAAAATAGAGGCGTAGTACTAAACGTTACAACAAGAATCTCTCAGCATGTCAACGTCTGTTTGCTGGTATATGAAGAGTGAGTGGAACTGATGACCACTACCACCAGGAGTAGTCCCAGTAGGAGTAGTAGTACGACTAGGAGTAGTAGTCCCAGTAGGAGTAGTATCAGTAGTCCCAGTAGGAGTAGTATCAGTAGTATCAGTAGTACCAGTAGTGTATCAGTAATCCCAGTAATCCCAGTAGTACCAGTAGTACGACTGGGAGTAGTGTTGTATAGTGTTGTATAGTGTTGTATAGTGTTGTATAGTGTTGTATAGTGTTGTATAGTGTTGTATAGTGTTGTATAGTGTTGTAGTGTTAGAATCTTGTTACGTCACGTACTAGTTTAGTATGTTTTTTGATGACTCCTCAGAAGGAGAAATCGGCTATATCATTGTTCCTGGAAAGGGTCGCCTAGTCAACGGGTTGTTGTTAGGTGCAGAGGAAAAACTGTGTTTCCATCCCCGTACCTCGTACATGATTGTATAGTGGCATAATATGGCCATTGTCAGGATTAGACAGCGTGGGCTCAAAATACTGAAACAGGTAGAACTCCATCTATGGTGCATCTGACATGAGTAGTTTGCTATAGAGGAGTTACTGTAGAGGAGTTACTGTAGAATACTGTAAAGGAGTTACTGTAGAGGAGTTACTGTAGAGGAGTTACTGTAAATAGTGTAAAGGAGTTCACTGTAAATAGTGTAGTATGTTCGGTATAAGCACAACTTAGGTCATTCAGATGGCGGTTTCATACTCCCAACACAGTCCGGTCAGAAAGTCCAAGCGGTCATCGTCAATTGTGTAGTGGAGATGAAGACCACGGAACAACCATGGATGCAGCACCAAGCCAAAGTGATATTGAGAAGGGAAAGATGGTATTGAGATGAAGATATTGGAGAGGAGGCACTGGTGCAGTTCCCATCACTGTCACTGTCACTGTCACTGTCACTGTCACTGTCACTTTCACTGTCACTGTCACTTTCACAGTCACTTTCACAGCCTCAGTCTCAGTCTCAGTCCACAGCCTCAGGTCTCATACCCTCACTCACTCATACCCTCACTCACTCATACCCTCACTCACTCATTCACTACTCACTCATTCACTACTCACTCATTCACTAGTCACTCACTAATTATCAACACCATTAAAATTCTGCGCACCACCAAAAATTACACCAGAATTCCACACCAAATACACCAACCCATTTACCAACCACTATTTACCAAACTCCAATACAACCCATACAACCCATACAACCCATACAACCCATACAACCCATAAAACCCATACAACCCATACAACCTATACAACCTATACAAACCCAATACAAACCAAGAATCATAAGTATGGACTCGGTGACTGTGCAGTGGACAATCCTAACTATCACCGGTGCACTCTCCAGCTACTACCACACTCACGCGGTGGCCAAGTACATCATGTGCTGGGCGCTTTTCCATGGCTGTGAATACACGCTCACGAAAAAATGCCAGCCTCGCACGCTCAATGCGCACTCGTTTCTTCTTCATGGCGCCCGCGGCTCGCTCCATTTGTTGACTGTTCATTTGCTTGCCATATGTGAATATGAACTTTGGAAAGTGGCTGTGACACCGATACTGACCAAATCATCAACACAGGTAGTACTGTCGATACAGTCGATACAGTCGATACAGTCGATACAGTCAATACTGTCGATACAGTCGATACAGTCAATACAACCGATACAGTCAATACAGTCAACACAGGTAGTACTGTCAACACAGGTAGTACTGTCAATACAATCGATACAGTCAATACAGTCAATACAGTCAATGGTACTTTCAATATTGACTACGATACCGTCCACGATACTGTCAGTAATGTCAATACTAATGTCAATCATGCTGGCAATGATACTGATAATCCTGAGAATCATATTCATGGTGCTGACACCAATACAAATCCAGTTATTGCTACAGTCAATGCAGTCAATACAGTTACTGATAATGACACTGGTACAGAACATGATACTGTCAATACAGGCAATACTACCGGTACAGACAATACAGACAATAGGACTGGTGTTTAGTCTGTTTCTGTCTGGCTCATTTAGTTATGGGGCGGTAAATGGGACTGACGGTGGATATGGAATTTTCAGAGGACTTGTTAATGGATCAGGAATTGTCAGTGGAATTTGTAGTGGAATTTGTAGTGGACTTGTTAGTGGATCAGGAATTGTCAGTGGAATTTCTAATAGACTTGTCAGTGGAATTTCTAATGGATACGGAATGGTTGATCAAATTTTTAGTTGCATTGTTAAACGATCAGGAATTGGTGGCATTGCTGACGTTCATGAACATAGGGAGATGGCTGGAGTCTTGATATCCCTTTGTGGAATTCTTATTAGGGCTTTGGCCATGTACCAGTGTGGCGAGTCGTTTTCCCACTACATCGAAACGCAGAGGGGATCCCATAACCGCTTGGTGACCTCGGGCGTCTATGCTTGGTGTCGCCACCCCAGCTACCTTGGTTTCTTGGTGTACGTTGCGGGAATGCAGCTCATCTTGGGGACGGTGGTGGTACCCGTGCTCAGCATGGTGGTGTTAGTGCGGTTCTTTGTTCGCCGCATCCAGTTTGAGGAGTGGTTCTTGGTCAACCGCTTGTATGGCCCTGAGTACTTGAAGTACCAGACACAAGTGTGGTGTCTAATCCCATACATCTACTGACCAAATTATTGCTGGCTCATGCAGTAGTCACCAAAGTGGCTATCCCCACATCTACTAGTGACCAAATTGGCTAGTCCATACACCTACTAGTCAAATCATTTGCTATGTTGTCTGGGATACTGTGATTTTTCGAGGTGACCACCTCTTGCCTTACGATAAATGACAAGATCTGCGAGGAAACATGTGCCTCCCGAAAAGCCAATAAAAAATATGGGATTCTTTACTAAAGTCAATGGAACCATGGAGGTTTTCTGGTTTGTATCCTGGAAGGTTGGCGACTTTGCCATGTTACTCTTGGAAACCCATTGGCCATCCCCGTGATTATTACTTTGAGAAATATTGAAAAGATTACTGCTTTTGCTGGGAAAAAGCCGTACCGGGGTTTTTTATTGTGGCATTCTATTGAGCGAATAGCCAAGAATTCTTCTACCTTGGATTTGGATAGCAAATGGCGGACTCGTCATGGTCCCCTCTACTCTGCGACTATCGTCCAAATAATGGTCTATGGACTTATGAACTCCAGAGAATGACTCAATGAATATGAAGAGTCATGAACTTCTCAATTGTTCCATGATTGAATGGTCATAGGACTTCGATCATACCACTTCTTATGTATGTCTCTATTCTCATTTAGACCTCTTTATCAATGTACCTCATATCAATAGACATTTCTTATCCATAAGTAGATCTTCACCAATGAGTAGGTCTCATACTTTTGTCAATATATCTTGTACTCTTACAGAAATCCTCTTTTCTTAGGTAGTTCTCTTTTCTTATGCAGACCTCTCCTATAGACCTCTATTCTTATCAGACTCTTATCAGTAGATCGCTTATCATCAAAAGGCCTCTCTTGTTATCCATAAGTAGGAAATCTCTACCAATGCTTAGGACTCATACTCTTGTCAATAGAGCTCTTTTATGAAAATAACTTGCACTTTATAGAAAACCTCATTTCTTATCAATAGACATCTATTTCATCAAGGAGCTCTGTTCTCAGTAGACTCTTTTCTCATGCACAACTTTTATGGACCTCTTCTCATTTAAACGTCTTATCAATAGGCCTCTCTTATGAATATCTTATAGACCTCTTAAGACCTCTTAAGACCTCTTTGGAAATAGTTCCTGATACCAATATATCACTTGTTAATCCAGCTACACCTCGCAAAGCTTCCATAAACTCTCAAAACGCCCTAATTATAAACTTCTGTTCATGAACCGCTTGCGGGTGAACGCCAACCAGAACTTGCTAGGCACAGTCTCGTTATCTGCATAGACCTTCTTCAACAAGCGGTCGGCCAATTCCTGGCGGAACTGCAGCAAATAACCCCGCAACAACTCCGCTTCGTTTTTGGACCCCGGGCCTTGGTACAATGCATTCATGGGGAACCCGACATCTCCGGGCAACGCAAACGAGTCAAGCGCCAAGTTATTTAGTGCCCGCACCGCCTCCTTGTACGTGACCCTGCTGTTCAACTTGGACAAACAGTCACTGACGAATAAGATGCCGTAAATAAGCAATCTATCTGCAGGCCCCTTGATATCAAAATTCTTGAAAAACGAGTTTGCTCTAAAGAGATCGAGCACTTCCTCGATGATGTCGTACTCCTGGTTTGGGGGGTACGAAGGGCCGCGGTACGAGGTGTGGATGGGCAACAAGACGATGTTGCCTACGGTACGCTCTGCGGCTGTGTCGCCTAGAAATGTGGAGTGGTAAGCTGGCATAGGGGTGTTGGGAGGAGTTGTCAGGATCGCGGATGTAGTGTCCGTGCGTTGGTGCACGGGCCTACGGCTGGGGTACCGACATTGGGTGTACAGGTGTTTTGATGCCCCGCATTGGATATTGGTGTACAGATGTTTGGGACCCGGACATTGGATATTGGTGTACAGGTGTTTAATACCCCGACATTCGACATGGTGTACTGGTGTTTGGAGTAGCGACATTCGACATGGTGGTGTACAGATGTTTGGGGACCGAGGTTGGTGTACTGGCCCCAGAAAATGTTAGGTAGCAGCCGGACATTTATTTTTATACCAGAAAATACACGGCTGGCGCGAGATGTACGGGTGTGCGCCCCCCTCGGAATGTATGGCCCGCACTTTCCTTTCGGCTTCGCTCAAGGCGCCGCGCCCGATGCAGGATGCAAGCAACCCGTCTAGAATACCCAGCAGGGGCTATGGGGATGAAACCAACCTGAAACACGCCTGAAACAAGGCAAAGGGCGGTATTTGCAGGTCCTACTACCCAATAAGGCAAGAGTATCTCTCCCACCGCCCCCCCGTATCTCCCCCCCTCGTATTTCTCCCCTGCACAGTGCGCAGCCCTCTCTCTTCCGTTGCTTGCACTCCAAATCCTCGCACCCTTACACCCTCACACCCTCACATCCACCGCTTCCATTCTTTTCTTCCACCGCTGCATTCTTCTTCCCGGCAACTTCCTTCCGCTGCTCCTTCAAGACGTGCACATCGCCGGCGGCATATTAGCACAAACCCGTAACTCCAGCCTCCATCCCCTCCTCTCCCTCTTCTCCTCGGCGGTGTTTTTGTTGGCCCCTCCCTTTTTAATTCCTGGCGTTGTTTTAATTCACTAGGCCGGACACAGGACCCGTCTCCGCCCAACAGCCCCAACAACGAATAACTCCTATACGGCCCAACAACTGATTCTGATTTCGTGATTTCTGATTTCTGATTTCTCGATTCCTGGTTTCTGACTTCTTGGTTTCCTTGTTGTTGCTTTATCTGCAGTCTTGCTTTCTGTCTGCTTTTGCTTTCTGTCTGCTTTTGCTTTCTGTCTGCTTTTGCTTTCTGTCTGCTTTTGCTTTCTGTCTGCTTTTGCTTTCTGTCTGCTCTTGCTTGGTTTCCCTCTGCTGGACTTCTACCGGAACTCTACCGGACTAATCCTTTGTTAATCCATCATGTCATATCCGCCCAACCATGAGGCGTTCAACCTCCCGGAACATCTAATACCGCTGGCCTTGATGAGTTCCAACCACGCCCCGGGGTCGTCCAAGAGCCACGGGCCTCTGTATTCCCAAAACCAGGCCCCTTTCCCCCCAAACCAGGCCCCTTTCCCCTCAAACCAGGCCCCTTTCCCCTCAAACCAGGCCCCTTTCCCCTCAAACCAGGCCCCTTTCCCCTCAAACCAGGCCCCTTTCCCCCCAAAACAACCCCCATTTCCCTCAAATCAACCCCCCTTTCCTCAAAACCAGGCCCAGGCGAGCCCGTATAATCCTGGCTACGATGGCATCAACCAGGCCCCATATCCTGGAGTGAATCAGACACACGGAAGCTTTGAAAATGTGGGAAAACCGGGCATTTACGGCTACCCCCATGCAGACTCCCACCGCTCTTCCGCTCTGTCGTTGACCCATGAACCCGTCCAACGATATGGGAACTTTCCCAATGACGGGGGCTACCCTCCGTCCACTTTTCCCAACCAACATCCAAATCAAAAACAAAAAAACGGCCCCGGTGTTATCCCGCATGGCCGCAGGGACCCCCCAGTGGGTCATAATCCGGCTCCGGTTCCGCCCATGACCCATGCAAACCATCTGCCTCAGAAACGGCCCCATACGCCTCGACAGGGGTACCCGGCAGATTACCCGGTGAACGGGTTTCCTAATCAGGATCCTCGGAGCCATCCAAGCCTGGAAAGACCTTATCCCAATCAAGACCCTCGGCTCCAGGACCCCCGGTACAATGACCCCCGTCAGCAGCAGGAAAGACCGTATCCGAATCAGAACTTTTCCCCCGGTCCGGCTCAGTATGGACCTTTCGACGGCCATCCTCTGCACAGAAAACCGCCTATTCTGCCGATTCTGGAAAACAGACGGGTCGTGACTTCCCCCACCATGCCCGTCTACAACGCAGAGCCTTTCCAGACCCAACAACTTCGAAAAGAACGGGATGTCAAGGAGTCCAGAACAAAGTCCATGACATCGTCCAACCAGCCCGTGCATTACAACAATACTCAGACGCAACGTTCGTTATCGGGAAGTTCCGGCCATACCTTCTCATTTTCGTCCAAATCAAGGTCCTTAAGCTCCTTGGGCAAGCTCTCCTCGCTTTCCACCAAGAAGTTCTCCAGCACCTCCACTTCGCAGAGAGACCGGACGCCGTCGCTGTCGACCATAGTCCCGGCCAAGTCACATTCCCACTCGCTGAGAAAACCTATCGTGTATCCGGCCATTCTTTCCCGCGTCGCTAAGGCCTTCAAGGAAGGCATGGTGCTTACCATCAACATGAAGGATGGCTTGGAGTACCATGATTCGTTCACAGGAAACGTGGCCATCGACCTTATCTGCAATATCATCCGGACCAACGACCGGAACTTAGCCTTGCTTTTAGGCAGGGCCTTGGATGCTCAGAAGTTTTTCCACGATGCCACGTATAACCATCGTTTGAGGGATTCTGCTAACGAAATCTACAATTTTTCGCGTGTTTATAGTGATGTGGAGTTTTTCGACGATAATGGAGGTGTCAGTGGAAACGGAAGCAATAACAACTCCAATAGGGCTTCATTGCTTGATAGTCAGCCTTCTTCCACGGCTCCTTACCCTTCATCAAACTATCCCCCAATGCCAGGAAGCCCCATCGAGGGTATTCCTGGAAGCTATACCAGTCTCAACAAAGTTGGAACCGACAAGGATTTCATGGATCAGTCTCGTGTCAATGGTGTATTTACCATTTTGACCGAGTGTTATTCTCCAACTTGTAACCGCAACCGGTTGTGTTACTCTATAGCTTGTCCTCGTCGTCTTGAACAGCAGGCCCGGCTTAATATGAAGCCCAGAGGCGGCTTGAAACGGGCAGTATCCAGATTATCTTTGCATGATACCGAGGCTTCCAAGACGTTGTGGCATGAAACGGTGGATAGTGCAGTGCTTGAAAAATTGGACAAGCACGAGAAAATGAGACAGGAGTTGATCTACGAGCTCATTTATACCGAAAGGGATTACGTCAAGGATTTGGAGTTCATGACGGACTTCTACATCATGCCTTTGAGAAATCCCACGAATAACATCATCCCGGAAAGAGAACGGGATGCTTTCATCCGCACAGTTTTTGGAGGTGTCAGTGAATTGTTAAGATTGGCCAAGAGTCTTAGTGAAGCGTTGACCGCACGGCAACAGACTCAGAAACCCGTGGTAGAGACCATTGGAGACATCTTGTTGCTGTACGTTGGAAGTTTCGAGCCGTTCATTAAGTATTCGGGAAACAAGGTGTTTGCCAGTTTTGAACATGAAAGACAGCAACAGGTGAACATCAAGTATGCCCGGTTTTTGGAGGCTATCGAGAAGAAACCCGAGTCTAGGAAACAAGACTTCTCTTCATTCCTTATTAAAGGTGTTCAAAGACCTGCACGGTACCAATTATTGGTGAGTGGCATTTTGAAGAACACGAAAGAAGATTCCCCTGATTACAAGGTTCTTC
Source organism: Metschnikowia borealis (assembly GCA_002374385.1). Taxonomy (NCBI): domain Eukaryota; kingdom Fungi; phylum Ascomycota; class Pichiomycetes; order Serinales; family Metschnikowiaceae; genus Metschnikowia; species Metschnikowia borealis. The sequence goes on along the minus strand of NKZC01000207.1, from coordinate 9,753 downwards.
AGGAAACTAAAGAGGAGTTGGAGAAGGTATTGGCTCGTATCAATGTACAGACTGGAGAAGCCACGGACCGGCATAAGGTGATGGTGTTGCACCGGCTTCTTGGAAGACAAACTCTAGAAGAACGGTTTAACTTCAAGTTGAACTACAACAACCGCATCATATACCAGGTGACGTTGAGTCGGAAAAGAGACAATGAGAAAATCGACCTCTATCTTTTCGAACACGCGCTTCTATTGGTCAAACACAAGATCCAAAACAAGAGAGAGGTGCACAAGGTTTTCGAACGACCCATTTACTTGCCTCTTTTATTCATGAACAGTGGCTATGAAATCCCTACTTTTAAGACATTGCTTCCCTTCAGAGAAAATGGGTCCATTGTTTCCGACGTTGGCTTGCGGAATAAGGTGGAGAACTCTCAATATAACCCTGTGTCGTCGTCTCAACCGAAATTGCAGGTTAATTTCTTGGGGCTTGGAAGCAACCCCACGCACATTTCTTTGTTTGCTGACGATTTGACCAATCAGAACCAGGTATTGCTGCAGGTTCAGGCACAGCAGAAGAAGCTCATTGAAAAGAACGATGTTTTTTCCTTGTGCAAATATGAAACTAGACGGTTTATTGGCAACAACAGAATCAACTGTGCTGTGCCTTGTTATGGAGGCAAAAAACTTTTATATGGGACAGATGCAGGAGTGTGGGTGTCTACAGTTCGTTCCATCAGCGTGACGTCATCGGAGAAGATCTGTTCGGACCCCACGTTGGTGATCAGCAAGCCATACGTGACGCAATTGGAGGTTTTGGTGGAGTACTCCAAGGTTTTGGTTCTTTCTGATAAGACGTTTTACGAGTTCGATTTATCGTGTACGGACTCGTTGGACCATGTCAAGAACACCCGCAGTGGAAAGGTGATTCTCAATCACATTTCTTTCTTCAAAACCGGCGTTTGCGACGGCAAGCTCTTGATGTGTGCCGTTAAATCCGGCAATGCCAAGGCCATCAACATAGTGGAGCCCATCAACCCCTTTGACAGCAAGAACAAGAACAAAAACCGCAAGCCGGAAGTGCGGGAGATCACGTTCACTTCAGACCCCGTGTCCATTTCGTTCTTGAAGACCAAGTTATGTATTGGATGCACCAAAGGGTTTGAAATCCTCTCGTTGGAAGCAGGAAAAAAGGAGTCGATTTTGGACGAGGCAGACCCCTCGTTGGACTTTGCCACGCAAAGAGAAAGCGTCAAGCCCTTGGCCATCCACAGGCTCGACAAGAAGTTCCTATTGAGTTACAGCGAGTTCTCGTTCTTCATCAACGGAAACGGGTGGAGAACTAAGCACGACTGGGGGATCTTCTGGGAAGGCATGCCGCAGAACATTGCGTTGTTCTACCCCTACCTCTTGGCGTTCGACCCTGGGTTCATCGAGATCCGGGATCTCGAGACCACCACGCTCATCCGGGCATTGGTGGGCGAGAATATCCGTTTCTTGCACTCCAACGAGCACGAGGCGTTATATGCGTGCGAGGAGAACGGATACGATATCATCGTGTCCATAGACTTTTTGAACCTCAAGCCCAAGGCCAAGGGTTAAAGAGAATTGAAAGAAGAATGATCAACAAAACATGCAGGCGAGGTCAGAAAAGGCATCATGAGAAGAGCAATCAAGGGATCACGGAACAGCAGGAACTAGTGCAATACATACTCTATGAATGACCAGCGTATTGGCCAATGGATCAAGCACGTGGGTGAACCAATTGGTGATTCTCCAAGTGCTACTAGATCTATGTTATGAGTACCAGGTACCATCCGTCACCAATCTATAGCCAGAAATACCTCGACTTTTGGTCTAGTGTATAGTTCATTGGTGTGGTAACCTTTTATTTATAGCGATTAAACTGCAACTGCCTATATGTACGTTTTGGATTGTATTCTTTCTTTTAGTTAATATACTATTAATATGCAGTGGTATGTAGTTGTACCATACACGACCAAATTCCTATGACGGGGCCACAGCTGCTCTTATACTTTTCTGCTTGTCTAAGGTCTGCACAGCTCTATGTCTCGCATATTGAGAATTAGGAGCTCAATGTATCCCAGAGACCGCGAACACGCACGTGACTGTGGTCATGTGAAGGCTCACCGCAATATAAAAGGACAAGCTCCCGCTATTTTATAACACCATCCGATATATACACCAACTGAGGGAGGTCATACCAAGATGTGTCCCGACACCAGAGCCAGCAATAATAGTGTGGAGGTACTGATGTTTACAGACGACCTGGACTGATTCTCTTCACCGCAATGGCCTGCCTACACCATATCCACGAAGTACCCTCTTCGTACATGCTAGGTACGGGTTTATCTACTTGCAAAATTAAACAAGCAATAATTCAAAAAGTTACTGTTTTTAATATTTAATAGAGATTTCACATGAACAGGTTATTTCGAATCTTTGATGCTTAGCAATTTTTTAGTCATAAGTACGACACTTTTGGAATTATTGGTTATTTAATTATGCTAGTATGGTTTGAATCGTTTTGCCGCGTGGTTTGAATCGTTTTGCCGCGCTGGTTTGAATCACACTTGCAAAATCAAACAACCAATAATGCAGAAAGTTTCGTAACCCTTCACAAGTTGTTGTGAACAGGATAACAAGAAAAGCGGTTCAGTTCTGTCCATTTTGACCCTTGATTAGTAGTGCAAGACTCCCAAATGCAGTACATATGGGGCAATCCTCCAGATTTAGATTTCAGAAGATTGAATTCTGATGAAAGTTGGTGTGAAACATTACGCCATTTGGTTTGAAAGACTGGGCGGAGGGGTACGAAGGTTTTTGAATTATTGGTTTGTATAAGTTGTCTAGTGTGGTTCGAAACATTCGCGCTGCTTTGAATAGTTTTGAAAAACACAGTACTCGTTGACAATTTGACATCCGTTTATGTATGTTCGAAACATGTCGACTCAGTTAGCTTTGGTGGTCAAGGTTTTACAATGACGCTAATTCAACCAGCCCTTCCATACTCTATAAGCAGGATGGATTCAAGATGTAATATTAGCATTGTTGCATTTATTATTGTTTTATTAACAATAATGATTTGAGAAGCCATATATGAGCCTACGTTTAAAGATATAAGGTCTTTTATCTTTTCGAAGTCAATTTAGAACTTTTGAATCATTACAATTTGGAACTTTTTGAATATTCCGAATCTGTTGAAACAAGTTCAATTCAAGTTTAAATCTGAATCTAGAGTGGAGAAGTGGAGTGGAGCATAAGTGCAGAGTGGTATGCCAAGAGGACTATGATCTATGGTATATGTATGGGAGTGAATTTCTTCCTATTTCTGCTAGTTACTACTGCTAAAATGCTCTAATAGTACGGTTCCAAATGCCGTGTGGTATAGACCAGGGATAGAGGACGAGGGAATGCTATACCAAACAATATAGTACTACAAATGTACTTATAGTGCTACAAATGCTAGAAATGTACTTATAGTGCTACAAATGCTAGAAACATACTTAAGTATAGTGCTACAAATACTGTCCGTGCAATTCCAGGTATGGTATTCAGTAGATAGTATGTAGTAGATAGTATGTAGTAGATAGTATGTAGTAGATAGTATGTAGTAGATAGTATGTAGTAGATAGTATATGGTATATAGTACATGGTAAGTAGTACATGGTAAGTAGTATATATTGCTAGTCATCATAGGTAGCCTTACCCATTGAGGTATTTTGAGTCGTCACTGTCTAATCGTAACAATGGCCATATCAAGATGCTGAGGCCCAATATTGTACGATGTTGGGACGGCGTTCATCGCTATTGTTCTCGAGCTAAGTGGCACGCCCTCTTGTCTAAAAGTATTTGAGTACCTCGAATCCCCCTCGAATTCCCCCCTCGAAGGAATCATTGGCGAATGAACATAGTAAACAGAGTCCCTGACGTAACCGGAATCTAACATATAGACTGGGTGGTATAGACTGGGTGGTATAGTCTGGATAGTATTCAAATTTACATAGTAAACAGATAGTATATGATACAGAGTAAGTGGTATAGAGTAGGTGGTATAGAGTAGGTGGTATAGACTGGATAGTATAGACTGGATGGTATAGACTGGGTGGTATAGATTGAATGGTATAGATTGAATGGTATAAATTGAATGGTATAAATTGAATGGTATAGATTTGATGGTATAGACTGGATGGTATAGAGTAGGTGGTATAGACTGGATAGTATTCAAATTTACATAGTAAAGAAATAGTATATGGTATAGAGTAAGTGGTATAGAGTAGGTGGTATAGAGTAAGTGGTATAGATTGATTGGTATAGAGTAAGTGGTTAGAGTAGGTGGTATAGAGTAGGTGGTATAGACTGGATGGTGTAGATTTGATGGTATAGAGTAGGTGGTATAGACTGGATGGTATAGATTGAATGGTATAGATTGAATGGTATAAATTGAATGGTATAGATTTGATGGTATAGATTGAATGGTATAGACTGGATGGTATAGACTGGATGGTATAGACTGGACGGTATAGACTGGATGGTATTCAAATTTACATAGTAAATAATAGTATATGGTATAGACTGGATGGTAGCAGTATCGTCGTATGGCAATCTGTTTAAGGTTCGTTTTGTCTTGGTTCTTCAGGTGACCCATGCGAAATGCAGTTGAAGCTTCACCGTGACTTTGCTTTCTGCAAGTACTTCACCGTGACTTTGCTTTCTACAAGTACTCCGTGACTTTTTCTGCAAGTATAGAATAAATCGGTTTTCCAAAGATCGCCAGAAAACGCAGGAGAAGCTCGACCAGACGAGAGTAGAAAACCCTGAGAGAGAGAGAGATTGAGGCCAGCATCAACTCTTTAAGGCAGGAGTTCCACACGGAATTCAAGAACGCTAAGGCGGCCGTGGCCAAACTAAACAACATCCTCCCGTAACAAGGTTTCCGTAGATGAACATCCTCCAGTTGAATTCTTTTGGCACGGAATGTATGCAATTACGGATAGCAAAGGTACCCCGGGGTACTTTGGGTTTTACAAGGGAATGCTTGTATTTGGTCCTCAGGTCCCTATGAGTGGCTTAAAATTGGGTAGAAGAAAAAAGGTTTTAAATGCTTCCTTTCAATCGTGCAAAGTATTTGATACCACTGTACAATTTATTTTCTACCAAGAAACAACTATAAGCCATAGTGATTGTTTCGACGTGGAAATATATTTTTTGCCTTACGACAGATTAAGTGGGCCTCGTGTGTTAGAAAATACACTTATATTCTTTAGGACTGAAGTAGCAAAAAACTACATTTTTAATATTTTGGCACTAGAGTTGCTTGCACTTGCATGAATTTGAATACCAAGTGGAAAGTTCTCAATGGTTCATATTATCGTGTAACTCAATGGTCCATATTATCGTGTAACTCAATGGTCCATATTATTGTGTAAATCAATTATCCATATTATCGTGTAACTCAATGGTCCATATTATCGTCTAACTCAATGGATAGCTCAATCCGGGTGATTGTTCCTGGAGATCCAACCAGACTTAAAGCACCTTGTTCCGATGTTGAAATCTACCTTTTACCTTACGAAAAAGCCACTGTTCCCAATAGAAATCCTATGTGCATTAGTATGCCATGGCACTTGTTTGCAAAATTCAATGATACTTTTGTGCCACTCTCTGGAAGCTATTTTATTGTGGCTATTAGTAGAGAATCACGTGTATATGGGTAGAACTGGGTCATGGCACACTCCACATCCACCACTCTAGGTATAGCCAACTGGAGTCCAAGATTGTGGTGATGATGATACCCTAAAACATTTTCAGAGATCCATCATTAATCCACCATTGATCCACCATTGATCCATCATTGATCCATCATTGATCCATTATTAGCACGTCTTGGAATGTCTCTCTTCAGCGACTTGAAGAGGTGCTCGACAATGTAATCCACCAAGTTGTTGTTTCCTTCCGAAATAAAAAACTACGGCAAGTCTTGAGCGTTAAGTTCTATGGGTATAAGCTCCGATTCCTGGCTTCTGACGAGCACTACGTCTGCACTACTTCTACTCTCACACATAGGATTTCGATGTGGATGCAGATATAGACATGGAGTCCGAGGACGAAGAATACCTTTTTCTGGACTTGAAATGTCACCTCTCAGATATTTAGTAGCAGATTGGATACAGAAAAAGGTATAGAGTACAAGATATTTAGTAGCACATGGATACAGAAAAGGTATAGAGTACAAGATATTTAGTAGCAGATTGGATACAGAAAAAGGTAGAGATTAAATGTATATAATAGATGGTCCAATATGGTATGTTGTATACAGTATAAAGTGTGGTTTTAAACACCATAGATAGTGTGTATACAGTAGATGTAAATAATAGATGGTATGTAGTATTTGGCGTAGTGTATATAGATGGTATGTGGAGTGTATACATAATATGTAGATTTTGATATCTAGTACAGAAGATGATGGATCTTACACCCACTATAGGGCGAGCCTGCATATAGGGCCGTTTCGGAGTCGACGAATTTCGAACTGTGATGCCGTATCTCGGCCATGGGTCATTGATGTACGTCGTACTATGAGAGCCTTTTTCAAGATTTTGAAACAAGCATCACCATTATTCTGGTCAAGAGTGTTTGATGCCACACTTCTGTTCTTAGGTATTAAGCCGCGTTATCTCTGAGAAAACATCAAGAAGTACAGGTTTTGGTTTTCAAGGTCTTTTTTTGAGCATGTAAATTTCAGTATACCAGAAAAATGTTTCCTTTATTAATTGAATGTAGGTTTTGGTCACATTAATATTATTTCATATAGTGCAGAAAAGGAGGACTTTTGCTAGACACCTAAGTAGAGTGGAGGTAGTAGACGGTATAGTATATAGTAGATGGTATAGTACATAGTGGATGGTATAGTATATAGTAGACGGTATAGTATATAGTATATGGTATAGTATATAGTATATGGTATAGTATATAGTATATGGTATAGTATATAGTATATGGTATAGTATATAGTAGATGGTATAGTATATAGTATATGGTATAGTAGATGGTATAGTATATGGTATAGTATATAGTAGACGGTATATAGTAAATGGTATAGTATATAGTAGACGGTATAGTATATAAGAGATGGTGGTAGCAGACGGTATATAGTATAGAGTGGATGGTGGTAGCAGAGAATAAGAGGTGCATGTGATTCTACATCTAAGAATACAACGCTATTGGTATACAAGTTATACGGCATACACGTCGACTAAAACACGGAAATCCGGCATACAGGCCCATTATACAGCACATATACGGTCGTATCAAAATTACACGACCCTCCATTCGTATTCGCTACACGTTACACGGTGGTACGGTATAAATCGGAGCAGCCGGTATAGATCTCGGAGGCACGGGTGCGCTCGGTCATAACCATATTAAAGTGCGACGCGAAAACTTCTCCAACCTCCCACCTCTTTCAAATCCAATGCCCGACTTGCACCACATCTTCACGCAGGAGCCGCTCGTGCAGTATGGCATGCCCTCGGTAGACCGCCCGTTCGGGTTGTACCTCTGGCCGCTTTTCTCGGCCGCGTTCGAGAAAGTCGTGGGGTACCCCGCCGAGCACTTTGAGTTTGTTTATAACAAGACGTTTTTGGCCAACGGCTGGCAGGCCATTGGAATCATTGCCGTATACTACACGGTGATTTTTGGGGGCCGGTTTGTTAGCACCAAGTTGGGGGTTCCTGCCTTGAAGTTGAACTTCCTCTTCCAGGTGCACAACTTGGGGTTGACGCTTGCTTCGTTGACGCTTTTGCTTTTGACTATCGAGCAGTTGGTGCCGATTTTGGTGAATCACGGGCTCTTCTACGCCATCTGTAGCGAGCAGGCCTTTGCGCCCAAGTTGGTGACCTTGTACTACTTGAACTACTTGACCAAGTACTGGGAGTTGATCGACACGGTGTTTTTGGTGTTGAAAAAGAAGAAGTTGTTGTTTTTGCACGTGTACCACCATGGAGCCACGGCGCTTTTGTGCTACACGCAGTTGGTGGGCTCGACGTCCGTGGAGTGGGTGCCTATTACCTTGAACCTTGCGGTGCATGTGGTGATGTACTGGTACTACTTTTTGAGTGCACGGGGCATTCGTGTGTGGTGGAAGGAGTGGGTGACCAGGTTCCAGATCATCCAGTTTGTTTTGGACTTGGGCTTTGTGTATTTCGCCACATACACACACTATGCGTTCCGCTACTTCAAGTCGTTGCCGCACGTGGGCGACTGCTACGGGTCGGAGTTGGCTGCGTTTTATGGCTACTTGATCTTGACCTCGTACTTGTTGTTGTTCATTTCCTTCTATATTCGCGTGTACAAGAGTGCGGGAAAGAAGGCGGAGAAGGAGAAGAAGGCGGAGAAGGAGAAGACATTTGCTGCCGCCAAGGTGTCTGGTTCGGAGCCTTCGGTGTCCAAGGCCCGGTCCAGAAAGGCATAATTCGAGGAAGTAGGCCAAAGAACTAGGAATAGCCAAGATCCAGGAATATCCAAGATCCAGGAATTCAAACAGGAATTCAAACCAGAAATTCAAACAGGAATTCAATCCAGGAATTTAAAGATCCAGGAAAGAACTGCATCCAGGAACTGCCAACGATGTGCATTCTCCAACACCATATACTAGTGTATAGAGAGTTTGGTTCCTGGCTGTGACATGTTAGAGTCCATACATGACTATGGTATGATATGAGTAGTCTAGTAGTATAGTAGTATAGTAATATAGTAGTATAGTAGTATAGTAATATAGTAGTATAGTAGTATAGTAGTCTAGTAGTATAGTAGTATAGTAGTATAGTAGTATAGTAGTAATATATCAAAACTGGAGTATGAGAAGTATGAGAAGTATAACAGTACGTAAGATATAGTAGATGGAGCAGAGAGTACTTGCGTTTGATTTCACTGTGCCATCTCTACGCAATTCTCCTAGACTCTACGCTACTCTCCTAGACTCTATGCTACTCTCCTAGACTCTACGACTACACTACTCTGCTGCACTCTACACTACACTATTCTGCTACACTCTACTTGACCTAAAGACAGTTCCCTCAAACTAAACGCTCAGTAAAGCCTATTGAACGCAAGCCTTTTTTGAAAATTGGTTCAGCCACATTTGAACCAAAAGTAAATAGGTATTTGGAACAGTCAGTGGAGAAACCTCGGCATGATTTGGGCCCTCAGCTAAAACCTTTCACGTCCAGTGATCAGCCTGAAGAGCTAGTAGCCAATTTGAAGGCTAGACTGAAGAACATGTTGTTATGGAAAATGAGCAATTCACTACAGTAGTGCCGAACAAAGCTACATATTGTGATGTTTACACTGCCACGATAACAATGTAATTCCTGTGCCACTAGCAAAGGATAGAGTAGTAGTGTAGTGTAATGTAGTCAAAAATTTTACTATAGTCAAGAATATTACTATCGTCAAGAATATTACTATAGTCAAGAATATTACTATAGTCAAGAGTATTACTCTACTATAATGTAGTCAAGAATATTACTATAGTCTAATGTAGTAATACAGTGCTGGTAGATCTAGTGGTCTCTAGGTGTAGTGCTATTTCATGTACTCCCTAACCTATACTCTAGTCTCTACTTCCTACTCCACCTCCCCTTAGAGGTAATATTTTAAAATTTAGGGTATTATTTTAGTACAAAATTTACCGGCCTCTAGTGGTCTCTATGATCTATTATACAAGAATGAGGAGGCCCAGGATGGCGTC
>NKZC01000284.1:2006-20739 GCA_002374385.1 Metschnikowia borealis | reverse complement strand
ACTATACTACACTATACTACACTATACTACACTATACTACACTATACTACACTATACTACACTATACTACACTATACTACACTATAAACTATGATATACACTGAAGCTCTATGGTAAGTGGATGGGGATATACTGTTCTTGCTTTTTTCTTTCTCTATCAATAGACTCCATTCATAGTATTTATTGGGCATATTCATACAGTACCCTAAATATGTACAATACCCTCTTTTTATGCATATACATATATAATTAGAAAGTAAAGCAGGCCCCCAATTATAGTGTAAAAATAGCGCTAATTAGAAAATAAAGTAGACCCCGAAATAAATCTTTAATTTGTCTTACACATAAATTTCTATTATAATATCTGATATTTATAAGATTATTATATATGTGAATTTGTATTTTATATGTGTAAATCTATACACTATGTTATGCTATACACTATACTATACACTATGATATACACTATACTATAATAGAAATTATACTATAATAGAAATTATACTATACTATACTTCTATACTATACCCTATATCATACACTATATACTACACTTCTATACTATACTATATACTATACTATACACTATATTTGTCAACGAGTACTAAGCATGTAAGAGTCGATGTACTTCGTAGAGGCAATTATATATACTGAAGATAAGTTGAAAATACTTCTACACTACACTATAAAATACTACACTAGACCTCTTATTCCCCATTCAAGAGTCTCTACATATGACCCCGCTTTTATGTCGTTACCACCGAGGGCGCCCGATATATAAAGGGGATGACAGCCCAGCTTTGAACGGAAAAACTCCACTGACTTAAGATTAAGCTTATTGAATAAATACAAGAATCCCCTATTAACTGAGAGTAGCTGTCATCATAATATTACGTGACTGGGCGACTTCCTACTTCACATGGCCCTTCAGAAGACTCCAGAATACCGATAGGTCATCGTTCCTGGAGGTCCTTTTGTATAAGCCGTTCGGGTTTCCTCTTTGAGGAACCATCCACGAGCAAAGTATTAGTAAGGCTTAAATGTATTGAAGCACATAGCATGATGTATGGTATATGGTATGATTTATGGTATGATTTATGGTATGATTTATGGTATGATTTATGGTATGATTTATGGTATGATTTATGGTATCATTTATGGTATATGGTATGATTTATGGTATGATTTATGGTATATAATATGGTATATATATATGTTAGATTCTGGTTACGTCCAGTACTCTGTTTTGTATGTTTATTCGCCGATGGATTCCCAGTAGGTGGGAATCCGAGTACTTATATAGCTAACCTGTGGGTATCAGAGAAGTGGAGTATGGTGGTTAAACGCCATGTCACGAGGTAAGGTGAATAGATGAGTCCAAGTCAGGGGTATGTTGCCTTGGTTGAGTCATGGTATTCGTAGGCTCGAAGGATACTTTTGGGTAGTGTGTCTACCCATGGTGGGTCTAACAATATAGTATGGTATGGTATGGTATGGTATGGTATGATATATGGTATGATTTATGGTATGGTATATTATATGGTATATGGTATATGGTATATGGTATATGGTATATGGTATATGGTATATGGTATATGGTATATGGTATATGGTATATGGTATATGGTATATGGTATATGGTATATGGTATATGGTATATGGTATATGGTATATGGTATATGGTATATAGTAGGGTATATAGGACGGTATATGATATGTGATACAGTGGTAGGTTAGCAGTGTAGCATTAGTATAGATCATAAAGTGGTGGTCAGTTTTCTGTAGTCAATAGTCAGTAGTGAGTGACTGCAAATAGATTGCACGGACCTGATGGAATCATGAATACAGTGATATGTGATTTATGATTTATGATTTATGATTTATGATTTATGATTTATGATTTATGATTTATGATTTATGATTTATGATTTATGATTTATGATTTATGATTTATGATTTATGATTTATGATTTATGATTTATGATTTATGATTTATGATTTATGATTTATGATTTATGATTTATGATTTATGATTTATGATTTATGATTTATGATTTATGATATATGGTACAGTGAGACCAGTGAGAAATAGGGTGTACAGAGATACATTATCCACAATACAGAAATGTATACACGAACAAAAATATTATATAGAATCCATGAAAAAACCCATTAGAACCTTATAACCCTTACGGACACAGGCTAAAGCCTCAGGCCACTTAATAATTCTAACATTTGTGGGACTACTACTTTCATGCTTTGATAACTTTTGTTAACGTAAACTTGCATTAGTTACTGGTCCCCGAAGAGAAGAACCGAAGCGGCTTATATAACTAAGAATAGAAACGTGGTACAGAAAAACTCGCCATCAAAACATTGGAGAGGATTGTCATCCAAACATTGGAGAGGATTATCACCATAGTATGCAAATTCGGATGGCCATTGTTACGTTCCAACAGAGTAGGCTTCAAGATTCCTCTATACTCTGGGCCTCTCTATCGTGGATCTGACAGATAGGTGGATAATGACTTTGAAATGAAAATTTCTTTATGATTAAGAATATGTTCTTTTATTTTTTGGAAGTGTTCATCAATACCATAGCTACACACTGCTTCATTAATGAGTATTTGAAATAATGCTTAATGCACAGTCGGTAGGTTGTTAACTTAACTATATGTTTCTATAATGATGTACTCTTTTCATATTTTGTAAGGTGAAATCACATAAGACGATGTAGGTTCACTTTAATGTTTTCATTGATGTTGCCCTTCCGATAATAAATACAATTCTATAACATCGATGTAAAAAAAAGCCATGTAGGATTAATGCGGAATCATATTATCCAATGTTTCAATAATCGTATTATTAGTCAAGAGTTACTGTCTATGCATCTATACTCTTATTATGAAGCACTTTAAAATATCCAATGTATCACATTCTCCATAATTAATATTGGGTTCGTCCAAGCACCCTACCATGTCTTGGATGTTTAGCAGGCATTACATTGTTGTTGTGAGTCATGCCGTTTTTTTGTTGATGCCATGAGCTTTAATATCAAGCTATTAAAAGAACTCAATCCTTTTCTTTATAGATAAGTAAATTGAAATTGTAGAACGTAGAGGTAGAAGACTAATCATTATGACCCTAATGAGATGGGCTATTGACGTTTTCCAATATTAATGACATAATTCAAAACTAGGGAAATCGATTAACAAAAAGAAATGAAAAGATATGATCTTTTTATGGTAATGTGGTTTTCCCAAGGCTCCTGGACAGTGTCTGAAAAGACCCGAGTCATGTATTTATCTGTTCAAAATTAACTCTAATTCCGAATCTCTAGTATCCCAGTTAAATTAGATTTTATCAAATCTTGCTTCTACGAATATAGACAACAGAAACGAAACTCTAGGATTGAATTACTACTCCAGGTCTACAGAATCATCAAAATCATCTTGGGGAAGATTAACTGCTCTCACTGTTTGAGTCTTATCAGTATAGTCCATTAGGGTTGTATCTTATGTAAGTATTAAAGTATACATGTGGTGAATCATACCACCAAAGGGTCAATAGATAGAATAAGATTTGGATATTGTACGCTAGAGAGTATGGTATAGGTTATGATTTATATGATGGTATATGTCTATGTTAATGGTATAGACTATGATGTAGGGTGGTCACTGATATTATGAATTAGGCTTTTCCCGAGAAAGACCCAGGCCCGGTATATGCCCGTGTATGCTCACTTATGAAGGAGATGTCAAGCTTTAGACCCTCGGTTCTGCACTAAGTAGTATAAGCAGATAATGATCAAGAATGAGATCAGAAAGAATGAGATCAGAAAGAATCAGATCAGAAAGAATCAGATCAGAAAGCATCAGATCAAAAAGAATCAGATCAGAAAGAATCAGATCAGAAAGCATCAGATCAAAAAGAATGAGATCAGAAAGGAATCAAATCAGAAGATATCAATCAAACACAATTATTCCAGGGCTTTGGCTAGAGCCTTTTCCTTTCTCCTCTTGGAGGCCTCAATCATCTCCTGTCTCTGCTTCCGTTTACGCTTCAAGACCTTGGGCACTGTGCTGATCTGCTTCCTTTCAATTTCCTTGGTCCGGATCCGTCTCCTCTGGGTGCCCGTGAGATGGCTGGTATTTTCCATCCACAGACTGTAACCCGTGGATCCCGATTGCTTCATGACATTGATGATGGGCTTGACTCCCATCTGGTCCTCTTTGGTAAAAAACGTCACGGCCTTTCCGATTTTTCCTCCTCTTCCTGTTCTTCCGATCCGGTGCACATAGGCCTGGGCCGTCTGTGGAACATCGTAGTTGATCACTAGATTGACTCCTTTGAAGTCCACTCCTCTGGCAAGCACATCGGTCGTTATGAGCACCCAGATATCTCCATTTTTGAACCGTTTGATCACGTCATCTCTCTGTTTAGGCGTTTTTTCAGCATGAATCACGTCCACATTCAACTTATCGTAAAGTAATTCGTGAAAAAGTGCTTTTGCTCGGATAATCGACTGCAAAAAAATAATCACTGGGGGCTTAAACTCTCCTTGCTGGAGCATTTGACGAATAGCAACAAGCTTACCTTCCTCAGAGCCCGTGAATACTAATTTCTGGTCAATAGTGGAAGATGCGGAGTCTTTGAGACCAACCACAATCCTCACATTATCTCTCATAATGGACCGTGCAAGTTCCTCCACACCCGAAGGAATAGTAGCCGAGTAAATGGACTTTCTCAAGCGAGGGTGTTTGAGTTCGGCCAAAATGGAGTCTGTTTGCTCCACAAAGCCCTTATCAAAAAGCCGGTCTGCTTCATCAATCACAAGCTCTTCCACATTCGACAAATCAATGTGGCCTGTTTTCACCAACTCAAGAAGCCGCAATGGAGTGGACACGAGAATGGCGTACTTGGACGCATTGACGATATTTTGTTGGAGCCTAGATGCTAGTGGCCGAGATAATATGGCGCTGGGGAGTGCCTTGAGGCCCTTGGTAAGAGTCTCGAGTTGCTGGTGGATCTGCAGAGCCAATTCATTGGTTGGGGCAATGATGAGGCCACGGATGGCGGAGTTTTTGGCCTGACCTCTTTTTTCCGCTGAATTTAGCAACGTCTGGATCATGGGAATCACAAACGCAAGTGTTTTTCCCGATCCCGTGGGTGCACATGCAATCAAGTCTCGTTGGCTGAGAGAAACTGGAATAGCTTCACATTGGATGGGCGTGGGCTCGATAAATTCCGCTTCGAGCAAGTTGTGCCGAAGCTTTTTGCTGAGGTTGAACCGGGAGACCAAATCCTGGAACGAGGCAATGGGCAACGGCACATCTTCTCCGGTCACCGTGGTCCTGCACTTCTGCCGGAACCTCTGTGCATCCTCTGCAGAGGAAATAGTAAGAGTGGGGGTTTCATCGTCATCGTCGTCATTTTCGGGTTCTTCTTTATCGTCATTTTCGTCATTTTCTCCCTCCTTTTCCGGGGCCCGATTTTTATTGGTCTTGAAGAAATCGGTCTCTCTGTCCACCTCGTCCTGTATAGACTTAGGCTTGGGTTTTTCTGCCTTCGGAAGAGTAAAATCCGCAGAGGCTTTTTTCGTATTCTTGAGAGCTGCACCTCTCGATAAGATCCTGAAAATGTCCATCGTAGTGGTTTGGGTATTAGAGATGGAGATGGCTCGCGGGATGAGATCATCGCAGAGCCATACTGCAGATAAGATATCCAGTAACTCTTACCACGAACACACGAACTGCCACCGGTTTCTGTTTTTGGATAAAACAAGAGCAGGAAAGACGTATTTTAAGGGCTAATTGGACTGGCTTCAACCATCTGGAGATTGACCCTCTTTTTTCTTTATAGCTTTGTCCGTAGTGTGGTGTACGGGTCTAGCACACAGACCATCCGCGCGAGCGAACCCACCACTGCACTAAAAGAGTACTGAAAAAAAGTGAAAAATCTCACCACCACCACATCCAAATCAACCCCAGTCTAGGTTGGCAATTCCCACACCCAAGATCACCAACCGTAGTTCCAACCTCAAATAAATCCAGTTTGTCTCAAGTACTCCAATCCCCAAATCAGTTTTTTTTTCCTTCATCACCCATCCAATATCTTGTGCCATGTCGATCACAGTATTCACTAGAAACATCTTCGTCCAGGCGAAAAGTGGAATCCGCAAAGACCCCGCCCACGTCCTCACCACCTTCAGTGGCCGGAAGTACGAGCAGAGTGAGCCCAACTTAAAGCGGGTCAAACAGTTTTTGGCAGACAAATATGCCATCCCCGACGACATGGCCCTACAAGTGCTCACGCACAAGTCGTTCGCCAATGGAATCAAGCCATACAACGAGAAGTTGAGTGTGATGGGGTCCAAGTTGCTCAATCTCTTTTCGGCCAAGCACGTGGTCGGCGACAATTGTCAGAGTGACATGGCTATCAACGGCAAGAACATGGATGTGTTGGGGTCGCCCATGGCTAAGGAGTTGGGAGGTCGTATGGCCTTGGGAGTGTTTGCCAAGAACAACAAGTTGAATGACATCATGTTCTGGAAATCTTACAACCACCTGTTGAGTTTCGAGGAGAGCGGTGAGTTGAAGGTCAGTGCCCAAATGATGTATGCCTTGGTGGGAGCAGTGACTTTTGTCCATGGAAAAAAGATTGCTGAGGACTTCATCAGGGAGAAGTTGTTGACAGTGGAGAATGGCATCGAGGCCTTGGCCGCAAAGTACCTCCAGCTGTGAACAGGAGTAGGCCTCCATCGTCAGGTTATCACTGAGATGACCTCCCATTAGACTCACGAGGCTCCAGTTGACTTATCAGACTTATGAGACCTATGCTTTTCTAAGTTCAAGAGACATGAGACATGAGATCAAGTCTTGCTGAGAAAACTCTGGGAAAACTTTGAGACAACTTCTATTTTAAATGAAACTCGTGAGACTCACGGGACTTCACTCTCACTTAGCCTGGGACCTCTGAGACTCAATTCATCAGCACAGACTCCCAAGGGACTTAATTCAAAGAGTCACAATGAGAGTCACTTTGATGAGACTTTTTATTATGACAATCGCTTTCATGAGAGTCATATCAATGAGACTCGTGAGTCAAATGGGTCATTTGGTTGAGACTGACACTTATTTTCATGAGACTCATTTGGTCAAGACTAATGAGACTCCTTTTGACTCCTTGACTCAATGAGACTTAAGACTCAGTTTTAAGACTTATAAGACTATTGAGTCAATGAATGTTCTTATGAGCCTTATTCTGACGAGCCTTATTCTTATGAGACTGACAGTTCATTGAGACCGAGACAGACACTGGAACGAACGAATAGCGTGAACTTTGATGAATGAGATTCACCAGTGACTCAAAATAACGAGACTGCCGAGATCTTCTGAGTCACCAAATGAAACTGAGACTCGAGCATACACATTGACTTGAGACTCACAATGAGACTCGATGTGCAAGTGAATGTGGGCCATAAAATCCATGTTTTTTCAGCCTATCACGTCACTCCAAGGTTGTTCAAGTGGTCATCTCTAGACCACGTGACTGGATCAGACTCTAGATCAGACCAGAGATTCACCTGTCCTTAGACCATGTATATACAAACATCGCTCATACGCCACTCAGCACTTCTACCACTCAGTACTTATAGCATCATAGTACTTATAGTAATCTCAAACCACCTTAGTGCACTCTCGTGAGTATACGACTCATTCAGGCCTTTCTTCTGTATGCCCTTCCGACTCTCTGACTACCCTTACTCCGTGTGAACAAAGAGTATAGTGTAAAGTTCAACTGGACATTTAAGAGGCTCTAGATTGGCATCATTGAATCCGAGAAAACCAACCATCTCCAATTCATCATGATATCTCAGATCGAAATCCATAACCATCAGAATACTCACGGAGCCATAACAATTATATCATATGAATAGAATACCAGACTCGACCAGAGAGTATAAGGGCATTTATCTGAAGCATATCCAATTGGCCTTAAAATCATAAAACCATAAAACCATACTCTATAGGCTATCAGCTAATACACCAAAGCATGATCCAATTTCTTATTCCTTTTTATTATAAATAACCCAACATAAGTTCCCAAATTTTTTTCAAAATTGACTAGGCATGAAAATAAAACGGTTTTATACCAAATCCACCATTATTAGCGTAGCTCTTTTTTCATTTTGCCATTTGTCTGTAGCAGTGTATCAAATATGGACCTCTAGACAGCTAAAGCAAATTACTCTACTGATTTTCAAGGAGTCAAAAAAAGAGAGTTTAGAATAAATTTGGAAACTGAAGATTCGCAAGGGGGAGGGTCGCCTTTTATAGACAATTCCTCATCCCTGGCCCCGCCCACTTTATTTGCAGCCACCAGCTATGCAGGCCCACCAACTGCGAAACATATAAAGCCACCACACCCCCCCCTTTTTTTTCCTCTAATTAATACCCTCCTTTTTTCTATGATCAAAATCTGGTAACGTCATAATACGACAGCTAATTGAATGCTCCACTCAACAGCTCTCCACAACACCACAACTGAGTAAGTTCAAGTGACTTAAGAGTACTCACGGATCCGTTTCACTAAGCCTGGAAAACACAATTATCATGGAAAAGCTCTACCTTAGAGATTCCAACTAAGATCTTCAACTATGGAAGTTTGCCATCAAGGGAGCTTCTCATCCTAGAATAATTGGTAAGTCTTATGGATGTTCCAACCATAGATGTTCCAACCATAGATGTTTACTACGATACATCAATGCACATTGGTATACAACACTACAATGAATAATACACTAGAACATACTTCTACAAGAAGACTTATGAGTTATAGTGTGAGCGAATTTGAGAGTTGTTGGGTGGTGGGTTTGCTTGTGTCGTGCACGTACCATAACCAACCTAACGAAGAAAATCATGTGCTGAGACCGCTAGTCAAGTGCATGAGTACACGCACGCGTTACCCCACACATGTGACTTGAACCACGGCTCGCTCACACTAGAGACTACAACAACAAAACAAAACCTACTTCAAAACTACACGCTACAACAACAACAACTAAACAAAACTAAAACTACACCAGAACCAACACCAAAGATGTCTTCAGATAATGAATTTGCTCATGCTCTTGCAGGGGCTGGAGGAGGAGCCCTCTCGATGGTGGTGACTTACCCATTGGTGACGTTGTCTACGCTAGCACAGACCACGCAAAAGAAAAAAGAGGTGGAGAAAAATGCAAGCGACCAATCAAAGGACGCCAAAGCTGAGGATCTGTCGACGGTCCAAGCACTCAAAGGGATTTTACAGAAAAAGGGCGTGCTGGGCCTTTACTCGGGGCTTGAGAGTGCGTTATATGGAATCACCTTGCTGAACTTCATTTACTACTACTTCTACGAGTTCACCACCAATGTGTTCGTGCGGGCCAATATAGCTGCCAAGCGGAAAAGAGGCTTGTCCACGGTGCAATCCATTGTCACGGGCGCCATTGCTGGGGCCATCACTGTGGTGGGCACCAATCCATTCTGGGTAGCCAACACTCGGATGATGACACGTGCCAAGGAGAATGGCGAACGCAGTCACTCCACAATCAAGTCGATACTTGAAATCATCGAAACCGATGGTGCTGCCACGCTTTTTGCCGGAGTTTTCCCTGCTCTCGTGCTTGTCATCAACCCCATCATCCAGTACACCATTTTTGAGCAGGCAAAGAACGTGATTGTGGCCAGCGGAGGCGTGCAGAGCTTTAATGCCGTCAAGGCCTTTTTCATTGGTGCATTCGGCAAGTTGGTGGCCACCACTCTTACTTACCCGTACATCACGCTCAAGTCCCGCATGCACGTGAAGAAAAAGGAGCTTGGTTCGGAAAAGCTCTCCATGTACCAGGAGATCCGCAAAATTATCCGCGAGGAGGGCTTGGAGGGCTTGTACCGTGGCTTGGCCATCAAGTTGTTTCAGTCCATCACTACCGCTGCCTTCTTGTTCTACTTCAAGGAGGAGTTGTTGAGTGGAAGTATTACCTTGGTGAGTATTCTCCGTGGCAACAGGCTCAAAAAGCTGGTTATCAGGGGCTGATTTATTCAGAAGAAATGAGAGAAAAGGGAATGAAGTTTAAATTATAGTGAATGGTTGGAAGATATGAGAATCTGAGAATCTGAGAATCTGAGAATCTGAAACGTTTGAAACGGATATAACTGGGGTACAAAGGTGAATCTGGAGATATAAAGGAATTGAGATTCCCAATCTTTTCTCATCAGCGCCCATAATTATGACTTGGGTTGTTAGCTGTGTTCATGACAATTGGGGTGATTATTACACATGTCATGGCGCTCTATATATTATAGAGTTATGATCATTATACAGTTATGATCATGATATGATTAGGATCATAATATTAATATGGTCGTGGTATTAATATGATTCACTCTGAATTGACCATTCCTTATGGAAATTCTACTTTATCATTCGAATTCTTATATCATGGAACATGAGTTTATTATGAGTTATGATGAATCCTGACTTCTTGAATATGATTGAGAGATATAATTCCAAAGTGCGACCCACTTTTCAAGAGTTGTGTCATTGTTTACCATAGCGTTCATTATATGGACTGCTGATTGGTTCATGATATGACTATGATCATGCTCATAGAGGTGTGATACCCAAATGTCTTATATCAGAATTATGATCGTTCATGAGCGAAGATCTACCAAACTCCATCACCATAATTCATTGTCGTGACCCATAATTCTTATGAGTTCTGGTCCATTCAGATCATAATACATTATATGAGCTATGGACTATGGACTATGGACTATGGATGGTCTCGTTTGCATCCATCAGTGCGACGAGTGCGCGAGTTCCGGGCTAAGCGCGGCGCAGCTCTTTTCCCCCAGTCTCAGTCTCAGTCTCAGTCTCAATCTCAGTCTCAGTCTCACGCACTATCTACTCATTTCTCACTCTCACTACTTCTCATCCCACACCACATTCTTTTGCAGCGACTCTTTCCCAAACCTTTTATACGAATAAGTGACTTGTTTAGATACAGGACGGGATGTCACGGGATGCTCTGCCCACACCCATGTCCGGCGTGCATGCAGAGTCTCCACTGGCCCATATACTCCATCCCCTACCCCAGCCCACCAATGAACAAACTCCCACAACAACAACTACAGACACCAATACAGACAGCAGTATAAATACGACTAGAAGTACAAACGCAAATACAAATACAAACACAAACACAAACACAAACACAAACACAAGTGTAAATGAAATGGGTGGGGGGAATAAAGCTGGGGATACTATTGATGGAGAACTTGAGGCAGAACTTGAGGCAGAACTTGAGGGAGAACTTGAGGGAGAACTTGGAGGAGAACTTGAGGGAGAGCTTGGTCGCGGAATTGGGGGAAATGCGGGAATTGGGGGAATTGGGGGAATTGGGGGAATAAGACGGAAAAGTGAAAATGGCAGCGACTTGACGGAACAAGAAGCGGTCCGCAACACCAGTGCATCTCCCGATATGGAGTCTGAAACCTCCACCAAACGGACCGTGGCTCGAAGGGCTTGTCTTGCGTGCCGGGAGAGGAAGATCAAGTGCGACGGAGAGGCCCTCACCCAGAAAGATCCCCCGGCCGATCCTGCACCCATTTGCTCCAACTGCAAGTTCGTTGGCCTTGAATGCGTGTTTGTACAGAGTATGCGGGGTGGCCGGCGTCGAAAACGGCTCCTGGACGTGCCGGCCATGGAAGGAGAGTCGAAGTATCTGAAGTACGGGAGAGACGGTGTTTTGAGGGACGAAATCCGGGATGGGGGAAACGGTCATTATGGAGGAAATAGACATTCTGGAAATTACGGCAATTACAGGGGTACTGGGGGTCATGTGACTTCTGGAAATGGATTAAATACGAGACTAAATGGGTGTGTGAGTGCTGGTCCTGGAACTGGGCTGGCTGGAGTGTCCCTCGGAAATGGCCCCGGTACTGCCCCCGGTACTGGAACCAGTGGTACTGGAACCAGTGCTGGAGTGACTCCCAGGATAACCGGACAATTCCCAATGGCTCTGTCTATGTCCACGCCGACCACGTCCTTCTCCCAAAAATCATCGTTTGGAGACTTTGCCAACCTCAAACTCCCGTCTCCAACGCTCCTGTACGCATCGTCATACTACGACTTCCCGTCTGGAGAAAGTGGACTGGTCGACCTGGAGTGCCTGGGTCCGTTCCGCCTGCACAGAGGCCATCGGTGGAAAGAACATTATGGCGGAGGCAAACATGGCCAATGGAGACATGGACATCACCATTTCAAGGGTCCAGGCCCCCGGCACCGTTGGAAACACCATGAAGGGTACGGTCCACAGTTTGGCCCGCCTTTTGGGCTGCACTTTGGGCCTCCTCCACCTCCTCCACATTTCGGACATCCTCCTCCTCCTTTTGGGCCTCCTCCTCACTATGGTCCTTACCATACAGGCCCTCCGTTCCCCTACTATCCATATCTGCATCCAATGGGGGCCTATGGGCCACATGAACACCGAGGAAAGGCTCACCGAAGAGACCATGATACTGAGTATGGCCGTGAGCCTGAATATGTTCGTGACACTGAGTATGTCCGTGAAGCTGAATATGGGCCGGGTATGGCTTCATCCGAACCCTTTGGTTCGCCACGTGGAGATGTAGCCGAAATGGCTGGTTCTCTGCGGGATTTGGCCAATCTCGATGGCCTGAGCTCGTCTCGTCCACAGTCGGATTCCAGAGACACTAATTACCATGAGGAAGAGTATTGGCGCAAAACAAAAAATGACTATGGGCCTCCCAAACCCGATGAGTATGCATATGGACCTCCGGGACTGCACGACAGTCCATATGAAGGCTATCGATACGGGCCAGGAGCTCCATTTGAGGGGAATTATGGACCTCCTCCCCATGGTCCCCCACCTCATGGTCCTCCACCTCATGGTCCTCCACCTCATGGACCTGGGACTGAACCTGGAAATGACGTCTATGGCCCCCACCATCCACACTATGCACGGCACGGCCCGGGCTCAAAACCTTCCCACCATGGGCCTCACTTTAAAAGGCTCCATCGGTACCGCCCTGGACCTGGCAATTGCCGAAGCCATGACTTTGATGATGAGCCACAAAATTACATAAAGGACCGGCCAGAAAGTCTATACAGTTATGACGAGTCTCGAAGTTATGGTGCCTCGCCTATGGACCGAGAAAAATGGCAAAACCGGTTTGGTCTGAAAACGGAAACTATGGATTCCAAAGATTTGGACTCGGCTTTAGAATCTACTTATCTGCAGTCAGGAAGATGGGAGAAATCAGTTGCATCCGTGCCAGAAAGATGGGGTAAAAAAGATAGGATTTCTCTGCAGTCTCTGATCGACCGGCAAATCGGCATACTGAATCTCTCTGTCAACGACACACAGAAAAGCTACAGTGACACATTATCCGTTCAATCGGGGAATAGAGAAGTTAAACGAGAAATCAGTGGTGGAAGTACATTTAGTGTCCATTTGGATGCTTATGAGCTTGAGGAAAACGACTTGCCTTGTCAGAGGGATATGCAGGAGCTCCTAGACTTCTACTACGAGTACATCCAGCCCCGGGAGTTGGTTCTTCCGCCCAAAAACCTTTTCCTCAAGTGGGTTCCGCTCAGCTCGGATAGTTCGGTGTACCATGCATTGATAGCTACAGTGTGTGAGAAAAGGGCATGGAGGTTTAGCCAAAACCCCCGGCATTGGATCGAAAAAATCTACAAATTCTGGGACAACTTATCGGACTACGGCATGGTACTCTGCTCGTATTTGATGTGTCATACGAGGGACGTTTTCCGGGCTCCACAGGCTCTTTTGTCCAGTATAGCCCAGTGCTGGGACTATGTACAAGAAAACCGATATATGGAGGCCGTAAAAAAGGAAACCACCTTAAATGCCCGGAAACTGTCTGAGCGGGAATCTTTACTCCACATAATTTGGACATTAAGTGTGGGATGTCTCTGTTATCGGGCTGCTGGAGGGTACCCGTATACACCTGCACAGATTGGGGAAACGGGGCTCATAACCGTGGGGTATTTAAAGGAGAAGATCCCGTTTCCCTTGTCCGGTGCAGGAATCGACCCCGCCAAAACAAAACAGCTCTCTCGGATTTCCGTGGCTGACTATGACAAAAAACAGCTTGATAACGTAAGTTGTGTGATACTAGCAGTGGAGCATTCTCTGCAGGTGCTCGACCAAATAGGGAAGGAGGGTGGCCTGATTGGGAATGGGCCTCAATTCTTGGAGTGTGAGGCTCTTGAAACTTACTTCTCCTTGTACACATACAGGATGGAAAAAGATCTTTTGATCATTGATTCCTGTGTGGTGAAGGCCCAATTGATCAAGCTCCGAACAGATATTATGCAGTACGAGCATTTATTGAAAGCAGGACTTTTCGGATGCTTTTCCCAGCCTGTCACGAGCAATACTGTGCCCGAATATAATGCCTCGGACTTGAAGCAGATCCAAAGTGCTTCCAATTTGGAGTTTCTTGAGGGCTTGGTGCATGTGTGCAAAAAAATCGTTGGTATCTTCCACATGTACCAGGGTTATACGCAAGAAAACACCCATAAGCTTTCAGTGGGTTTTTGTGGGTCCGAAAAACCATTGCCAGAATTGAGTTCCTGGGTAGGAATACCTCTTCATGCTAGCTTATGTGCACACTCGCTTGCACGAGCCATACCTATATTGATACTCTTTTGGGAAACCCTTGACGAACCAAGAAAGGAAGCTTTTGGCGATGTCAATACTGAAAAGCTCCAACAATGGCAGGATACAACGTTAGAGTATCTCCAGCAGGAAACAAAGTACGGGGATCCGGAGGGCGTGCATGCAGGACTCGATAAGATTTCTCGAAATCTCCAACTGTTCCGGACATTAGCACGTGGAGTAACCAGCTAAGGGTGGTTAAGAGTGAAGGGAGAGTCAGCGGAGTGAATTTGGGTTGAAGGAGAAAGGTGTCGGTGAAAAAGTGGGAGATTTATGCTGTGTGAGCACGTGATACACTGGCACGAATCACATGATCCGGATCACATGGCGATAATGCGAAGTTGCGAACTTTTATCCACATTGACATCATTGCAAACCAGCAACATGATCAGTATCTTCAAGCCCCCCGTGTGTTCTCGGTTCCCCTCGGTTGAAACGCTCAATCGGGATGTAACCCCGATAGCCGTGCATTCACATAATGATTATTGGCGCAAGCAGCCT
This sequence comes from Metschnikowia borealis, assembly GCA_002374385.1. NCBI lineage: Eukaryota > Fungi > Ascomycota > Pichiomycetes > Serinales > Metschnikowiaceae > Metschnikowia > Metschnikowia borealis. Next base: position 5,489 of record NKZC01000284.1, on the reverse strand, counting down.
CTTGTGGATGCGCTTCTGCTTGGGTGTATCAGTGTGGAGGCCGATATTTGGAAGTTCCCCAAACCGTACATGGTCACCGACACGTATACCGAAAGCACGGCGAAATTCAAATCCAACGAGCTCTACGTGGGCCATAACCAGATGCATTTGGAGGCCGAGCGCACGTTGAAGAAGATGTACTTGGAGCCACTCCAAGCGTTTTTGGAGTCGTCCAATAAGCACTTTTCGTTTGCAAAAAAACCCAAGATGAACGGCCACGATCTGGTGCTTATAGGTGAAGATTTCGTGCATGGAGTCTTCTATGATGACCCCGAGCGAACGCTTGATTTATGGTTGGATATCAAAACAGATGCCAACGAGACGTATTTGTTTTTACAAAGGCAACTCCAGCCGCTCATTGAAAAAGGGTACTTGACTTCATACACTGAAGATAAAGGTATCGAGCGCGGGCCCATAACCGTGACGCTTACCGGAAACGTTCCCTGGGAACTCATCGAAGCCGATAACACTCCAACTCGCCATGTTTTCCTCGACTGTCCCCTTTATGATCTACAACAAGCCTCAGAAGAGACGTTGGCAAAGTACAGAAAGTTGTGCATATATGCAAGCACATCGTACCAGCGAGAGGTGCAAGAACATCGACAGCCAGGAACCCAATCGTCAATGGATATGGTCAAAGTGGCCCATTCCAACGGACTCAAGGCGCGAATCTGGGGTGGTCCTGAGTGGCCTCGTCGTCTACAAGCAGACTATTGGACAAAGGTGTTGGGGGATGGGTATGATCTTCTTAATACGGATTATATCCATGGTGCCAGTGAGTACTAAGAAGCAATCGAAGACTGGAAGGGCAGAAAAGAACAGAAAAGCAGGACTACAAAGATAGAAAGAACAGAAATGCATGACTACAAAGATAGAAAAGAGTCAGAAAAGAATCAGAAAAGCTTCGTTACCAGTTTGTGGGTACACCGTGGTGGATTTATGGAACAAGCTCGGCCACAAGTCGATTTCTTATGCCAAGCACTTGTACCATTGGGCTGTCTGGATGTTTGCCTTGATTATCATTCCATTCTGTGTGCTCTTGTTGGCCTTCAAGGTCCACTTCGATATGTTGTACAGGTCCGGAACCGGAGATTTTACCATGTCGTCGTTGTTCCAATCCAACCTGCACGGTTCTGATGTTGGATGCGGCCCTATAAATGTCACGATTGGACACTCGTTTGTTACCATCAAAATTCAAGGTTTGACCGGTGGTTTGCTTCACCCTCGCGTCCAGGTTTTCCCGGAATAATGAGTTAGATGCCGTGAAAAACAAAAAAGCAGGAGTGCAAAGATAGAAACAGAGTCAGAAAAGTTCCAAAAAAAGTGCCAGAAAAAGATCTAGCCAAAAACAAGAATTCAAAAAGAATCACAGAAAAATGTCTAATAGAATTGGCGACTGAAAAAACTTCGAGACGCAAACAGTTACAGACTCGAAAACAGATTTAGAGAAAAATATCAGATTTAGAGGAAAATTAGAAACTCCGGATGATCTGATAATGACATGGCTGGATCACTATACGTTGATGTTGACAGTACGGAACGTGACTACAAAAAGTGGACATGTCCGAGTCAATATCCGAATGCCGCAGATATCCAGGGAAACTTAGTATACTATGTGCAAAGTCGAGCATGGTTGCTATGAAAGGAATATAGTAGAAACAAGAGAGTACTGGACATATTTTGTCTAGTTTACGGGCTGTTGATGATATTTTTGCATCTAGAGAAAGACGGGTCGTGCGCCACCCAATTTGGGTCTAAATATTTCTAATCTGTGTGGGTCAATTGCAGCTTCAAAAAAAGGACTGGTCTGTCTGTACAAGTAACCTAAAAAATGAATTTACGGCAGTTCATAGGTCCTTGGCAGATGGACCTCGGAATTAGTCCCAGTTGGACCCCGGAATTGGGAGCCCGGTGGTGCTCAAACACCCGTGCACCATGCTACCTCAGCACAAAAAGGACCAACTCAAAGCACTCTTTTTCGCCTTAAATTTCATTTCAAGGATATTTTTGGAATCCTGGAATTCCGGATATCACAATGGTTATATTTTAAGTCAGAAATAATGACTGAGTGTCTCAAAAAAGTGAAGGAGCCAATCAATTCCGAGCGCGGTCCCCAGTTCCGGCCCAGTTTCGGGGACGCGGGCTCCAAACCGCCATCAACAAAGTAGTCCATGGTATTTATGACATGATAATATTCTATATCTATATACTCTAATATTCTATATCTATATACTCTAATAATTTATATCTATATACTCTATCTCTATGGTTGGCCCTACACGTTCTCCTTCAACCACTCGTACACATAGAAAATGGTGGCATTGGCCGGAATACACCTTACCAAGGTGATCCCCAAGCCATTGTACAAGTTCCGAGCGCCACCAGGAGTAGCCAAAATGGAGGCTAGCACGGAGCGAATAGAAAGGCTCTGGTAGTGCCGGCCCGAAGTGTGCGAGGTCTGGATGTTGGACTTGATGGTATCCACCGGGTAAATAGACAAGTTGAAGAGTAAGCCAGCAGCAGCTCCACTCACTAGGTTATTTGTATTTTTGGATCCGGGGTAAAAAGAGCTAAGTATGGCATTTGTTTTCTCATAAGTAGCAAACCAAATGGCCGTGCCCACCAGTTCTCGGAGTACCGTCAGAGAGAGGCCCAGCCAGAGCCCGGAAACACCATTTTTCTGCACAATCAGGCGCATGACCGAAGCATAGCTGTGGTTGGAGCCAGTTTTTAAGGACAGGTCCAAAGCTTTCGTTCCATTTTTTGTGGTGTTTTGGAGGTGTTTTGTGGTGTTTTGGATGTTTTTGGTTCCACTGTTGGTTCCACTATTGGTTCCACTTCCAGTTCCATTTTTTGTGGTGTTTTGGAGGTTTTTTGTTCCATCTTGGTTGTTTTTTGTAGTATTAGCAATCTGAAGGTTACACTTGACCAACTCCACCGGCGTCAACACAAACGATGCAGCAATGCCCGAAAATGCACCCGAAGTACACACACAGAGCAATGATTTCGGGTCCAAGCCCAGGGTCTGGAGCCCGTTTTTGCATTGTTCATACGCCCCAAAAATCACCGCCGTCTCAAGGCACGCACCCACTAGCGGAGCCTTGAGGCCCTTGTAGAAGCCATTGACTATGCCTTCACGAGAGTAAATGTGCAGGAGCATAGCCACGGTGGACGGCGAGTCCGACGCAGACTGGAGCCTCACCTTGACGGTATCGAACGGAAACTCGATGATCTTGGCAAGGCACCCGGCCACTGCTCCATAGGCGATCTCTTTACTGGCTTCCATGGTCCATGAGTGGTGGACATGAGCGTGCGCGATGCACACCGTGCAGAAACATGGCCATACAGGCACTGTAGCTAATCATCTAAAAATTTGCTACATGACCTAATTGAGTCACCTAACTTTTTATTTGATTCATTTACTTTTTATTTATTCATTTACTT
>NKZC01000384.1:0-12279 GCA_002374385.1 Metschnikowia borealis | reverse complement strand
GAACCATAGTAACCCCTACCAATTGGCATCCAGCCATCACCACAGCTTTTACGTGTGGGACCTGCGGCTGGGAGCTTTGCCCCTTTTAAAAATTGAAAATGCTCATAATGGCAAAATTAATGGTTTGGATTTTTTATTAATTATACGATCTTTTTTATTTGATAATAGAGATCAAGCTTTTTGAAATCAGACCCTGGGTTTCCATCAGCCTATTGAATTGAGGGAGTTCCTGACATTTTGCAATCTTGCCAGATGACGTCAGTAATGGTGCATTCAAAGAAAATGTGTTTTTCCTTTTCAAGAATGGCAGTGGAGTAAGGTATTCTGCAAAGAGCGTAGCTGGTTGTTGGAAAAATATCTTGTATTATCCGTCTGCACATGTACATTCCTGGGAGCCTTAAGAAACTTGTCCTTTCATCTAATTACGCTGTACTGCAGATAACACTTGTCCTGCATTCACTCGTCAAGACCTCTCACATGTTCAACACAACTGACATGTTCAACATAGAGAGTATAGAGTATAGAGGATGGAGTATAGAGTAGAATAGAGAGTATACAGTAGAGTAGATGTATACAGTAGAGTAGATGTATACAGTAGAGTAGATGTATACAGTAGAGTAGATAGTATACAGTAGAGTAGATAGTATACAGTAGTATCGAATTGTATACAGTAGAGTAGATAATACACACTAGTATCGAGTTGTATACAGTAGAGTAGATAGTATACAGTATAGAGAGTATTGTTAGACCCACCATGGGTAGAAACACTACCATAGAGGTATGACTACGAATGCCAATGACTCGTCCAAGGCACCATACCCAGTGACATGGCATTTAACCACCATGCTTCACTTTTCTGGTACCCACAGGCTAGCTATATAAGTACTTGGATTCCCATTTATTAATCCATCGGCGAATAAACATACAAACAGAGTACTGGACGTAACCAGAACCTAACATAGAGTATAGAGTAGAGTATGGAGTAGAGTATAGAGTATAGAGTATAGAGTAGAATAGATAGTATACAGTAGAATAGAGAGTATACAGTAGAGTAGATAGTATACAGTAGTATCGAGTTGTATACAGTAGTATCGAGTTGTATACAGTAGTATCGAGTTGTATACAGTAGTATCGAGTTGTATACAGTAGAGTAGAATGCTGACAACAAGCAATCAGATCGTTCCGGAAAAGGAAGGCGCGCTCTCTAGAACGTAGAGTGAGCTACGCCTTACAGTGTTTTTCAAAAGTATTCAAAACAGCGCGACAAAACGATTCAACCACACTGGCAAAATTAAACAAACCAAAATCCAAAAAGGTTCGTGCTCATGACTTTAAAAGTGCTGAGGATCAAAGATTCGAAAGAAACGGTTTATATGAAGTCTCTCCTTAATATTGAAAACAAGGCCTTTTGAATTCTTGGTTTGTTGAAGTTTCCTAATGTGGTTTGCAACATTTTGGCGCGCTGGTTTGAATACTTTTGAAAAATCCTGTACTCCCAGACCCACCAGGAACAGCCACACCAGAAATAGCCACACTAGAAACAGCCACACTAGAAACAGCCACACCAGAAACAGACACACTAGAAACAGCCACACCAGCCACACCAGAAACAGCTACACTAGAAACAGGTCTCGTGTAACTCCTCAAGTATTCACATGTTGATGAGGCCATGAACGTTATATATTCACATGTTGATGAAACTATGAGCTTTATGTTCACCAATAAGTATGCTCCTTTAGACTGTACTCCATGGTATTGAAAGGACCTCCTGAAGTCCAAGATAGGGTACGTGAGGAGTTAAGTAAGCTACATACAACAGCATGCAGTAGTATTGAGTATTCACCAGGCAGTAAAGAGCACTGTAGCCTTAAATCACACTCCGTTGCACGTAAAGTAGTATAGAGCTTGTCTATACAGAGGAAATTAGATTGTTGTAAACACTCAAACAACCTCACTATTCGTTGATGATTCTCCGGACGAGGTCTCGGCCGTACTTGAATATTCTGCAACAGAGAAATTTGTAGTAATGGTGAAGTCAAATGCGTACGACGTAAAACTCGGAGTTCGCCTGGCCACGTGAGCTCAACCACTCTAATCACCATAACCAAGAGGCTCAGTGGCCAGTGCTTGGTGCTCAGTTATAGTCAGGATACGTCAAGTACTCTGTGACTATGTTGATTCGCCGCTGATTCCTCCTAAAGAACCACCCCACCTTATATGGATTAGGCCGGCATAGAGGAAAAGAGGTCGTAATGAGGGATAAAGGACCGCTCAGCCTCTGGCCGACTAGCAGCTTTCAATATCCACATATGTAGTTAAAGACCTGGTGCGTCCAACAGTCAGTATCAATCTGTATCAGCATCAGTACTGTATTAGTATCAGTATCAGTACTGTATTAGTATCAGTAACAATTAACAATCAGTAACAATCAGTAACAATCAGTAACAATCAGTATCAGTGCTGTAAGTGATTATACAGTATTGTTTGTAGTAGGAGTGTAGTGAGTTTCAGACCCACCATACTTTACCTATTGAGGTATTATGAGGCCTCTGTACCTGATACTAATAATGTCCATTGTTCAGGCCATCTCCCAGCCATATACACCCACCCCTTCTCTTGAAAACACTAAAAAGCAGTTCTGACCCCTCTTTAAACGAATCATCAACGAAGAACGATAACTTAGTATTTAGCGTCACCACAAGGATTAAATAGTGAGTATGTGTTGAGTGTAGTATGACTTTAAAGGACTACCCAATTCTAGTACTTCTGCCACACGCCGATATTATTGAAGCAGTTCATCTTTTGAAGCAGTTCATCTTTTGAAGCAGTTCATCTTTTGATGCAGTGACAGTTCTTCTCTTGACGCAGTGACCTCGAGACTTGACTCCCACTACTCAACATGCATTTGTACGATCACTCACCATGAATTGATCGTACAAATGCATGTTGAGCTGCCTTTTTGATGGCACGATTGTCAAGAACATCTCCATGAAACATGGCCTTTCCACAAGGACTTTCCAAAAGGGCCTTTCACAAGGACTTGCCAAAAGGGCCTTTCGCAAGGACTTTTCACAAGGGCTTATATGGCTGCAACGTAAAGTGAACTCAACAATTCCAGCTGCGAAAATAGCTCGTGCTGTCTCCCTGAGACCGCAGCCACCCACGTGACTTTGATCATGTGACGCTCACCCAATATAATGTAAGAACTCAACAGTCTCTTCACTGTTAGTCTATATATTGAACGTATTCTTTACGTCCTAAAGTTTTTCATGGTATGTATTGAACCTAGAATAGCCGAGGAATTCGCTAATGCTCCAAGGAGGGAAAACCTCGCTGTTATATACACTGGTTGTATGCAACCCTGCATATAAATGAAACACAAGCATGTGATATTCCAGTGTTACCCGACCGGGGTATCTTGCGTCTCAGTATCCTTGTAAAATCGTTTTCTAACCTGATATGGACTGCCTTTTCATCAGATCTACATCCTGCATACAGTCGTGCAGTACTGATGGCTTCAAAAACGTTTCAGCCAGCGATTTCAGACGTTCATCCGTTTTATCCGACTTTTTTTAAAATGCTATTAGACATATTAGACATTCATTCAGTCCACCCGGAAGTGTACTTCCACTACTTTCCATAAAAGCCCGTTTAGTTCCAGTTCCAGTCCAATATTTTGTTCCCCTCACATTCCCTGTGTCCAGTCCATAGCCTGATCGTTCGACATTTCTCAATATTGTTAGAATCTTGTTGTGACCTTAAATACTAAGTTCTCGGTATTCGTTGATGATTTCCCCATAGGAGAAATCAGAGTTGCTTATATAAGTAACGAAAAGGGGGCGCAACTAGGTGGCGGTAAGTGGCGGTAGGTGGCTGTAAGTGGCGGTAAGTGGCGGTAAGTGGCGGTAAGTGGCGGTAAGTGGCGGTAAGTGGCGGTAAGTGGCGGTAAGTGGCGGTAAGTGGCGGTAGGTGGCGGTAGATATCAGGCGGGGACGCTAAATACCTCAATTGCTGGGAATACCTATGGTGGATCTGACAATTATTCCACTTACTGCTACAGACACTACTCTGCGCATACACAGTCAGACATTAAGTGCACTTTAGCACTACTCTAGACACTCGTGTTTAAATTACTGTTGTTTAAATCACTGTTGTTTAAATTACTGCTGCTTAATTTACTGCTGCTTAATTTACTGCTGTTTAGTTTCAGACTGACTGCAAACTGTTCTTGGTACAGACACTACTCTTGAGATCCTACCTCACTCAATTACTCTACTCAGTTTACTGGAAACCATTTATGGAAACTCTTTACTGGAAACTTTCTACTACAGACACTGTGTTCAGAAGGTACTCAGATCAGACATTGCTAGAGTTACTACTGTTAACTGCCTCTAACACACTACAGACATTGAGTGCCCTTACCGTTGACTGCTCAGAAACTACCTTAGTGTTACAGAACAGAGGTGCTTCACTAGTGCTACTGCTAAGAAACTAGTCTCTTCTACTACAGTCACTTATTGCTAAGAAATTACTACTACAGTCACTTATTGCTAAGAAATTACTACTACAGTCACTATCGCCAAGACACTAGTGCTTTCTACTACAGTCACTTATCGCCAGCACATTAATACTACAGGACTACTGTTTTCTACTGTTTTCTACAGACACCAGTGTTTTCGAAACTGAGACAATTGTTTACTGTTACAGTCACTTATTGCAAATATTTGCTACGGAAACTCCAGTTCATTCATTACAAGAGACGCCACTGTGGCTGCTACTGTGACTGCTACTGACACTTCTCAGATACAGACAATAGGCGCTCACTATTGCTTACTACTACATCCACTTTCTGCCACAGATACAGACATTTTGTTGACTACTGCAGCCACTTACTGCTACAGAAGACTCTGACTGGTACAGACAATAAACGCTCTTTACTGCCAGTCACCGACTACTACTGCAGAGACTACGTTTCACATACAGACATTATTCGGTATCTGCTGTTTACTGCTACTTTTCTACTACTACAGCCATCACTGTCAATTGCCACAGTTACTTCAGTTTTCTACTATTCAGATAAAGACACTTACTGCTACAGACTGCTCTTGCTACGGACATTGAATACTGTGTACTACAGTTAATTACAGTTTACTACATATACGACTGTTTGATACTGTTTGCTACTGTCCACCATTGCTTCTGTTTGCTTCTGTCCACCACTGCTTACTACTGTTTGCTACTTTTTTCCACAGTTTTTTACACACTACTACAGACACTACTCTTCAGATACAATTTTCACTTGGACTAGCTGAATCATGGAGAAACCACCCAGTCCTTTCATCGCCATTTTTTATCTCTCGGTTTACTACTACTTCTATGGCCTAACGTTGGCTCCGGGTGTTGTTACTGTCTACTATTTCGTCTGCAATGTCATCCAGATGTATATCGGTAACTTTGCGTCTATAGTTTCTGGCATGCTTCGGTCATTGGTATGGTCTATTCCCTTTGGGGCTCTTTTTGACATGCTCCTGTCGTTTGTATGGTTCACCACCATCAATCCTCCCTTGGCCATATTTCGGAGTCTCCTATGGCCTTTTCCCTTCAAAGCCATTTTCCACTACTTAAAACTGAGGGTGGAATTTTCCGTCACATGGCTCCAGGTCCATGGCTACCTCTCCAAACAGTCGTGGCTTTCACAGGCTGCTTGCGTGTTTGAAAGTACGTTTTGGCTGGACACTTTGGGACTCACCTGGAAATCCGTGATTACTGCCATTGTCTTCTATGATGTGGCTATAAAGTGTTTTCGTGGACTTCGATACCTTGCTGGGCGTCGTCGGCGTCGATACTATTACGTTGCACAAGGGATGGACCATCATGATATGCTGGAGTCTGTTCGTGTGATGCAACGGTTCACACAGTCTTTTCTAAACCACCCTCTCGGGGTTTCTATCACTGCACTTACTCGTGACCTTGCTGAGGTTTCAAATTTAGTGCAAGTCATGGCAAATGTCTTTTTCCAAGCTTTCACCTGGTTCCCACGTGTCACATTTTCTTTTTTAACTGTTGTATATGCTTTTTTGCCTCTTAGTCTTCAGCAAAAGCTTCCCACAGTCACATGCACATTGCCACCTTGGTTTCACGAACTCAAACTTCAGGTGGCTGGACCTCCGGAGGTCAGAATCCAGGGTTTTCTTCCGTTGGACCCGAACTATCAACACCTTTACAACTTGCACGATCTTGACTTCCTGTCTCGCTCCGCCCTCATTGCCAGTTTAGCTCCACGAATTCTTTCACGCTCCTTTGATAGCACGGCTTTTTTCCGGGAATTTTCTGCCGCTGCTTTGAACGTTGAGTGGACTCTTCTTCATTGGTTTGGTCATCTGGAAGCCACTATCCGTAAATTCCGCTCAGCAGATGCTTTTCTTGACTGGTTTCTTCGCTGGAGACTTTCTGACACAGAGTACGACTCCCTCGTGGATACTCAGACTCAGCGAGCTTTGTCACTTACGAAACCTGCTTTCGATTACTTTTCTGTGCGTGCTACGCTTCAACAACTAGCTCGTCTTCCCTATATCAAGCCAAATTTTCACCGGGTTTTCCACTCCATTGTCTTAGACGCCGCAGATCCTCTTGTGGTGCGGAACTTTCAGTTTGTCTATGACACTCATCCAACCTACTACTCGTTTTTTGAAAAAGTCAACGCAGATTTCTGGAACGTCTTCCACTTTCTTCCTGGTCGACCCGCTCAGATGCCTCAGCAAAATCAATTTCTTCTTTCTCCTCAGGCCAAGGAAACAAAATCTCAGGAGATCTCTCCCCAAACACTGGGTGGCGCTGCCAATCTGGTTGAGGTTTTCAAATATTCGGCCGTGCTAATTGAACCCTCTGCACACCGTACGGTTGCATACTGGGGTCAGGGATCTGATGATTCTTTAATCTCGCCTCAACTTGTGCAGACACTCGGTTTATCACCTACTCATACTCGCAAGAATCGTCAGTTCCAAGCTAGTGACCACGATCCCATTACGATTGACGAGCAAGTGGTGGCCATTAAGTTCTCTCTCCCTGGGCTTGAAGCGTCTTTCAATTATCAGTTTGTGGTGCATGATCCGGTGATTGCTCCCATTCTCCTTGGCCTGAATTTTTGGGTACATTACCAAATCCTGTGCCACCACGGAGTTCGTCTCGAGTACAATGGCATGCTCATCCCTACAATTCCCCGGGCAGATATCTCTCTGGATGTTGAATCTATTCCCAACACACGAGTCCAGGTGCCTCTGCGTGAGACTCCTCTTCCGGATAAGTTTCGGAGCATGCTTGAATACTTTCGACAACAGCCTGTGGAATGTTCGCTACCACCTATCCGACCTGATGACTACAAGATTCGCATTAAGCCAAATGTCGTGCGTGATCCTTTAAGGCCTTTGCCTCAATACTCCCCGGCAGCAAAAAATTTGCTTCAAGCGGAAATCCTGCGTCTTTTGCAGCATGGTCTCATCGAGCGCTCTGATGATGATGATGAATTCGAGCACTCTATTGTCCAAATCGTGCCCAAAAAATCAGGGAGCTTTAGCTTTGTGTTTGATTATCGTGCTGTTAATGATATCACTGAACCAATGCCTAGTTTGCCTGTCTCGCTCGAATCCTTCATACCTGATCTCTCACATGCCAAGCTCTTCTCGTCGATCCATCTAAAGGATGCTTATCATCGGTTGCGGATCGATCCTTCCACCAAGCCGTACACCACCTTCAACACACCTTTTGGTCTTTATCAATGGAACGTTCTTCCCTTTGGTCTATGCGACGCTCCGCAAGTCTTTGGCTCGTACATGACTGAACTCCTCCGTGACCACCAAGGCTATTGCCGTGTTTATCAGGACGACATTCTCATATTCAGTTCTAACCCTGCCAATCACAAGCAACATGTTCGGTCTGTTCTTGAAGTACTCATTAGCAACCATCACGAACTCAACTGGGACAAGTGTTCCTTTTTCAATCGCCAGATTGAATGGATTGGTCACCTCATTAGTGACAAAGGCATCTCCGCCACAGACACAATTCAAGGTCAAGTTGAAAACCTTGGAACTCCGGCTCTTAAGCTGGACGTGAAGGCTTTCCTCGACCATGTTGGCTATTTCAGGGAGCTTATGTCAGACTTCGCTGGTCGTTCCAAGCCATTGACTAATCTCCTCGTCAAAGACACACCTTTCATATGGACTCCTACATGTCAAGAAGCCTTTGACTACTTGAAGCAGGAAATGGTTCAGATCTTGCCAGTACAAGCTTTCGACCCCTCGCTTCCCATCCATGTTCATACAGATGCGTCATATTTTGGAGCTGCGGCAGTTCTTCTCCAACCTAGTGTTAAAGATGTCAACAAGTGGTACCCTGTTGAATACCGATCGCAAAAGTTTGACCCCCACAAACAGAAATGGGATATGCACTTGAAGCAATTCTGGGCCATTCATTTTGCTTGCAAGAAATTCCGCTTCTTTCTTGAAAATAGAAACTTCAGCCTTGTGTGTGATCAAAAAGCCATCTCACGAATTTTCGACCAATACAATCAGTCTGTCAACAAAGCTGAGAATCTTGCTCCCCTTTTACAACGTTGGATGCTGAATATCCTTCGTCATCGTTTCCTGATCATCTACGCTCCCGGTTGTACTAATGTGATGGCGAGTCATTTATCACAGAACCCCAGCTTTGCCCCAGATGTCACCCCTGCCTCGTCGGTCGTTATTGAGGCCAATGCCTTTGACTGATAGTGGTGCGAGGGTTTGAGGTTACATTGGTGAATGCTTCTTTGGTTACATTGATGATCTCCTCTGTGGTCGCTTTCTTTTTCGTTAATCGAAAACGACGCGTGTCCTCCCACGAGGCCTGACTCGCCCGACCCATAGACCGGTTATCAATGAAGGATAATCGTCTATGTATGTCACGTTCTGATTTGGAGTCAAGAGCTGGTCATCCTTGCATCTAACGTTGGTTGGGGTGTATCTCTAATTCGTTCCTGCAAATGAACTGAGAGTGATGTGCAAATATTCAGAAGACTGTGATGTACAAATATTCAGAAAACTGTGATTTACAAATATTCAGAAGATTGTGATTTACGAATATTCAGAAGATTGTGATTTACAAATATTCAGAAGACTCAGATGTTTGCCTTGACACAAGCAAAATGGACTTACCATTGATTTACCAACCACCACTTTTCGGGGGACAGTCAATGACATGCTCACAATGGTCAACAAAACTCCCAAATGAATTCAGAATCTGCCAGTGCTGACTGATCTCTGTGCCATCATGATTGACTTACTCTCTTTCAATTACTTTTCCCTCCAATGTCATTCATTCAACTGGATCATAGACAGTGATGATCGAATTATGGATATGGATTATTTTATTATGTCCTTTTGTTTATCGTGTTGGCTTTTACCTTCTCAACTTGGACCCCGGGTCCGAAAGACGAAGGTCCGAATAAACAAGGTCCGAAAGAACAAGGAATGAACAAGGTCCGAATAAACAAGGTCCGAAAGAACAAGGAATGAACAAGGTCCGAATGAACAAGGTCCAAAAGAACGGCTGTCTTCTAATGGTAGGGAAATCGCTGCTCAGTGCTCAGCCTTGGGAGTCTAAACAATCAGAAATTATATGTTGACCTAAACTTCAAAAAGTTCTATTGTTCTGTCCAAGCGCCAGCACCAAGGTGAGCGCGGGCATTCTTCCTGAAAAGAATGCAACGCAATGGCACTCTGGCGGAGTCAGAAAGGTCAGCGGAAGGAAATGCTCTGGTAGATGATTGCTCTATTAGTCACAAGCCTGAAAAGGATTCCAAAAACGATCGTGCTCTGGACTTGTGAGTTATCAAAATCAACCTTGCTGAATACTTGAACTTTGATGAATCAGTCACTGCCAAGTATTTACTCGCAGAGTCCAAGATCATCTCCATTCTTAACTTGACTGTTGGTCTTAAAGAGCTTCCTACACACTTTGATTTCCATAACCAGTTGCGTCTCGATGAATCAAAGCATAACCATGCTAGCAAATACCTGTCAGTCAACATGATACCTGTACTCAACATGACAGCGGGGAAAAACAAAAACACTTCCTACAATGATCCGCAGTTTGAAAAGAAGACTATTTTCGGAGGTATTGACGGTGGGTAAAAACCACAATTAAGAGTATACGTTAGCGATACCTTTTTCCACTTGTCTTAATAAACTCTCAAGCCCTCAAATGTCCTCACAGCGCTTCACGAAGATACGAAGAGTGCTCATGGACTTTGGAAAAAACCAAAGCCATAATATAGTCGTTGAGAGTATTTCTAGCGAGTCTCCCCATTGCGTCGTCGTATGGCAAAAAACAGATTTTAACTTATTGAATTTTGAAAACAAGTGTCATGGCATGCAGATACTCATTGGATGGATTCAAACAGGAACAGTGACTTGCTCGTAAGGTGAAAGGTAGATTTCCACCTTAGAACAACGTTCATTGAGTGCGGGTGGATAAATGCCACGGGCTTGGGCGTTCATTAAGTCACACGCATAATATGTGCCATCGAGAACCTTCCACTTGCTATTCAAATTCAACAAAGTGGAAGCAACTCTAGTGCCGAATTTAACATTTTCCATGTTCACGCACTCTCGAAAGATTGTTCGATAAGTGCAAACGTGCTTGTCTTGTGTGGTAAACTTGACGGGTGCCTAATAAAGTAGGTCTCCGTAGGCGAACATGGTTGTATCTCCAAACTGCTCACCAAGATATATCCCAGAGAGTGGCTTCAAAGTATCATTCACTTTAGCACAAAATACCAATGGACTTGGAGGTAAAGGTTTCACGGCAAATATGGCTTCTTTGTCATACGGCAAAAGGTGAAACCCTGGTAAAATAGTAAGATTAGTTAAAAAAAAGGACTTTAGTTCTGAATTATATATACCAAAAGTTTCTACTAGATCCGAGTCTGAAATTAGTGTAAAAATAAATAGTAAAATAAGAAGTAAATATAAAGTTTGGAGTTCGGAAAAGATAAAGCTATTTGATTATTCAGTACCTTATATGTGTATAGATTGGCTAGGCGAAATAATACAAGTATGTAAGAATCCAATAGCTTAGTATATGAAGGAAGAGAAATAGGAACAAGTCCTAAATACTCTTTTAAAGTGGACCCTGGTGCAGGTACTATAGGGTATATTTGTGGGATTGAGGAGGATAACGGGTTCACCATTCCATGTGATTTGTTAGAATTATTATGCGACACTCGGCTTTAGCATGTATCTGCAATGACTCTAAGCTTCTAACGGGCTTCTAAAGTATAAAGCATCTTTCCAGGAACGATGACCTAACGATGACTGCATATTCTGAACGGCTACTATTAGTAGGAACTCACCCGAACAGTATTATGGATATTCCTAATTACTTGAAGATCACCCGAACAGTGTTCTGAATAATCGTAATTACTTGAAGCTATCAGCATCTCAACACTAATTTGGGAGTGGGCTGGTGTCCGCAGACATCTTGGCATGTCCTCCGTCAGTCGACATTTGGGTACTCTTAGATACTGACGTCATTTATCATCATTTATCAAAATTACCTTACAAATTTATCTAATGATATAATTATTGGTAAAATTTCCAATTTATTATAAAATTTGAGTTTGGGAATTTATTATAAAATTTGAGTTTGGGAATTTATTAATAAAATATTATTTGGCCTTGCCGTATACCACAATACCCTGATGCATTTGTTGGGGTGGCCTTCACGTGACCAAAGGCACGTGACTGACTGTTTCAGAGAGTAACCGCGTTTAAAAACACCAGTCTAAAGTTGGGGGAGTAATATCGTGAGTTGGGATCTGATATTGGGGAAATAGTATTGGTGGTGGGTAACTACCTGCATATACCGGCCTATAAAGAGTATATGCAGTACGTACGAATTAATCTCTTCTAACGAAGTCAATCCTCAGAGCCCATATCACATGAGTCTTATCTCAAGCAGAACCTACACTGTTCAGAATGTGGCGGCCAGAATGTGACCAGAATCAGTATTATGCATATTCCTAATTACTTGAAGATCACCTGAACAGTGTTCTGAATAATCCTAAATACTTGAAGATCACCCGAACAGTATTATGCATATTCCTAATTACTTGATGATATCTTTATTAGACTGTAACTATCTAAAATTAAGTAATGGTAATTTTCCGCACGACCGACTTTACCCGGAAAACTCCACATTTTGGATGCATCCCAGGCCCATCTTGGTCCATACCTTGGCCATAAT
>NKZC01000169.1:0-35323 GCA_002374385.1 Metschnikowia borealis | reverse complement strand
CTCAAGTTAATGTGTGAATCTACGTTAATTAAGTCTAATTTTGACTATGTAACCGACTCTTTTTGGGGGTAGTGCGCGCACCATAATAAAGTACATAGAGTAGTGTAGTAGTATATTTTAGACTCAATTGATGAAGTATACTACTGATTCTATACTACTGATTCTATACTACTGATTCTATACTACTAATTCTACACTACTGACTCTACAGTGACTGACTCTATGTGTCTTCAATGCAGACTTTGAAATCTACTCATACCTGAAATTTACTTAGAAGCATCACCATCAGTGGTACTCCCAAGGCCTGGACCAATTTTACCAACCTTGACGAGCTAAACAAAACCTATTATTTCAATCGACTTGAAAATATTTCAAGAGGTTGGGGTGTCAATGTCCAGCTTATTGGCTATTAATCCGCCATGATGCGCGGCCCTACAGTTCATTCTTCATCATACGAATTCTCCAGTAAAACCGATAAAAAGTCTGATTCGATATCGTGAATATAATAGGTATGTTTTCATTGAGTAGGTTATCATCTTTGACTGGACAATTTTCTATACTACGAAAAATCGTGAATGGAGTGACCATGTTAGGATTAGACCGTAGGCTCAAAATACTGGAGGTAGAGCACTACCTAATGGAGCTCTAACAATTGTGACTATTTCGATGATAATCCACCATTTCTGCACTTCTAAAACGATATACCACCACTTCTGCACTTCTAAATCCATATACCACCTTTTTCTGACATTTTTAGACGATATTTTCACCAGTTCTGGTACTTCTAAATCCATATACCACCATTTCTGCACTTCTAAATCCATATACCACCATTTCTACACTTCTAAATCCATATACCACCATTTCTGGTGCTAAAATAACCATTTTAGACCATTTAGACCACAATATCGCCATTCAAAGTTCTTTTGCTGTCCTTTTTCGGACCATTTTAGACAATTGTAGGCAATATTCTTACCAATACTGGCACTTTTATGTCCAATTATTGCTCCATTCCCACCATTTTGGCTATTTCAGACAACATTCTTACTATTTCTATATACATTTGTCACCCTATTTCGACTGCTTTGACCTACTCGATCACATTATCACCATTTCAGACAATATTCTCACCATTTCTGGTACTGTTTTGACCATTTTGACCATTTCAGGTACTTCTAAATCCATTTATAACCATTTTTAGACCATTTCAGACCAAATCTGACCATCTCCACCAAAATATCACCATTTCTGGTGCATTTGTGGCACTTTTTAGACCATCTCGGACACATCTAAATCCATTTAAACAGTATTATCACCCTTAAAAGTACCTGTCAGACCAAATTATTCCATATCGAGATCATAATCCCCTAATTCCATCTCCCAAAGCACATCCTGCATATATCATAGACACATTTGGCTGGTTTCATTGGCACACATAAGCGTATGTTCATATTGAAAATACCCAACGAAATTAAGTTTCAGGGCTCCAAACCGTTTCATCTCAACACTCACCACCTCGCTATCACCTGCCCTTTCCAAAAACCGCCGGGTTTCCTCCACCCATTTGAGCAGACGGTCATACTTGATCTCTGCAGGACAATCGTGCTCCATCCGAAGAATAGTTTTGAGTACATTAGTCTCTAGCCGTTCCTGCATCTGCTGTTTCATATCCTCGTAAAAAAAGACGGTTTTGGATGGGATGTGGACTGCACACAGCGCGTTGAAGATGAAGGCATATGTATTGACCAATCGGAGGGCCAAGAGATCCGGGGAAATGACGTCTGAGAGACCCAAAAACTTGCGCCGCCGTAAGTGCATATCTGAGTACCGGAATTTGCGCCGGAGAAGGTTGCAATAGCTGGCGTACTGTGTAGAGGTGTCGCCAAGGAAGTGACGGAGCTTGAAGAGATGCTTATATACACACAAGAGTTGCTCTCTCTGCAGGAGCCCAAGGAGACTATCCTTGGTAAGATGCAGGGGCGGACGGCTCACCATAAGCCGGGGTCCGACTCCACTTCGGATCAAGCTCATGTGGTAGGAAGTGTAGAAGTAAGTGTGTGTGTTGATGTGTCACGTGAAGAATAGCGCGTCACGTGATTACCAACGTGACATATTTTTATTGATCACGTGACACAACTATTGTTGATCACGTGGTCACTCACGTGATCAATGAGACTCCAATTATGTTTCAAATTACAGAAGATGCAGGAGTCTTATCCCTGCGTCATGCAGTTTCAGGTTGTTCTTGTGGCGTATGCAGCTTCATGTATTCATGCAGCTCCGTGTTTCATGTTTGAAACCACGTTTCAGGTTTAGGGGGCATGCACTATATAAATGGCTGCAATTCGCACTATCCCCACCATGGCCAACAAGCTACTTTTACAGCACGGCCCGGAGGTTTTCGGGCTTGAGTATTCCGTCACCCTTAGACCGAATGTTGGTTTGAAAAAGGGTACTGAAAAATGCGAAGGTTTAGATTCTGTGAAAGAGGAGACTAAGGAGACTAAGGAGACTAAGGAGACTAAGGAGACTAAGGAGACTAAGGAGACTAAGGAGACTAAGGAGGAACTTAGGGAATTCAAAGAAGAGTCTATTGAGCCTAAGGTGGAGTATAAAGAGTCCAAAGAGTCTAATGAGTCTAATGAGTCTAATGAACCTAGGGAGGAGTCCAAGGAGGCTAAGGATGATTTGAGGGAGCCCAAAAATAAGTCAAAAATGGCCAAAAATGAATCTGAGGAGTTTAAGAAGACTAAGGAGTACAGCGAAGAGCCCAAGATTCTGAATGAGAGGACTCCAGAGAGCCCACCCCTCTTAGAGGATAGCCAGAGTCACCCAGAAACACCAAAAAGTCCAGAGAAGAAAGAAAATAAAGAAACTAACAAAATTGAAGATGGGTCAGATGCTATGGAGGTGGTATACAATGTATACTGTGCTCTGGAAGAAATGGGTGAAGATGGAAGTCCTGGCTGCCAAAGAAATGAAAGGGTTGTGGATTTGGATATCCCAAGTACTCCAATTGAAATCATTGAAGTTGACAATTTTGACGTGGATCTGATTCCAGAAGAGAAAGCTTACAATGTGAATTTAACCCCAGAAGAGTTTCATGGAGTCGAATACTTTAGACCTCCAGACATGAAACCTGGGCCTGACCATAATGGACTAACAAAAATCCCAGAATACCAATGTTTTGTAATTGAGAGTTCTGATTCGGAAATAGAATCCAGTGGTGTCAAGAATAAGCGATTAAAGCCAGCTCAAGCTTTCAAAAAAGAGCCAGAACAAGCTTATCCTAGTTTTGAAAGTCCAGGAATTGTCCTAAAGAGCGAAGATGAATTGTTTGGAAATATTAGTGAAGGCCCTGAAAGTGACCTTGAGACTGAATATTCTCAACTGAAAAGTGACCAGCCCCAGGACGAAGGTCATTATTCACAGGCTAAAATCGAACTTGGATCTCAAATCAAAGGGAATTTTTCCCAAGCCATTGATCTTAAAACGGAATCTCTCGAAAAAGATCTTAAAGAAGACAGTGACCTTGAGACAGAATATTCCCAACAAAGTGATGATGGTGAATCTCACGTCAAAAATGAAAGTGCTCCAGCTCCAGAATCCAACTTCGTGATTCCAGATTCCGCCTTGAAGGTATGTTACACACTTCTATCCATGGACCTACTAACTCCAGTTATCGGTGACGTTATTGGTGAACGGAAGAAAAAGGGCCCAAGACTCGGAATTCTTCCGCATGTTTGCCGGTCTGCTTCGGGAATCGTTGATCTGGCCAGAGCTCATGTACACTCTTTCCGAATCTCCAGAAGTGTCAAACTTCGAGCAGTTGCTCATCCTCAAGTGTGACTTGTTCAATCCCATATTGGATGATATGAAACACGTAGAGAATTTGCAGTATTTAAAGGAAATCCGGCTTGATTTCGAGTACTGGAGCGCCGATTCCTCGGTCATGGCTGAGGATATCTTTGAAAAACTCCAATATCTCATGACCTCGTTTTTGATAAATATGGAGTTCAAGTACCCTTTCGTTTTTTCCTACTTCGGCCGCCGTCTTGTTCGCATCAACTATGCCACCAGTCTTCGAACAGTTGCCATTTTCGCAACCCCTTTGGATAACCTGATGGCCCCCGATCGCCACCAAGTGTTGGAGCTAGTGCTCCGGAAATTCCAAAACGCCATTCTCTACGAGTTTAACACGTTGAATGTGATGAAAGAATGTGACATGAAACACCACCGGGCCGCTGCATGCAAAAAATACATGGTTCTGCAAAAGAAAAGTGATCAGGTCTCCATCAAATCTACAGCCTACGATATGAGGGTATTGAAGGGGGAGTTTGAGCATTCTTAGGGAGACTTCATGATGGATCAGGAGAAAAGGGTTAGAAGAAAAGGGTCAGAAGAAAATGGGGGAGAAAGAAAGGTCTAGAATTTGAGGGTCCGCAAAGTTCCGAGGTGAACTGTTATATAAAATGGCTGAAGTATCTGAAAAGTCTGCAGATTTCAAGATCTCTTCTAAACGATTGGCATCTTTGATCGAACAGCCTGAACCCATGTGCGCAGGTGAGCAGTTCACTATACAGTCCAAATTATGACAGGCTGTTCCTTGGGTTTCATATTTCTGATTCCAAATTCCGGGTTATCGAAGATTATGGAGTCACTCAATGGTCTATATAGGAAGAGTTTTGTATGGAGATGGAGGGACCCTTGGCTGCGGCACCCGGCGGGATTGTCTGCAGGAGCGCCTTAATTTGACCCGATGCGGAATTTTGTAAACACGAGTGATCTCTACCATCACTTCTCCTCCACGCGTCAACAGCAACCCCCAACCCACGGAGATGTCCTTCTTTCAAAACTTCAATACCCACAGCTTGCGCACCACGCGCGGGTTCAAGATGAAGCCCGGTGCAACGGGGCCCACGCAGCAACCCGGGGCTTCACTGGCTTTTCCTCCGTTGCCCAAAGACCAGCTTTTTTCCGCCGAAAACAACCACCCCCAGGCCCAAAACCCCGACATTTATCCCACCATCCATAAAAACGGCAATGTGCAGAGCGTCACGTCCCACAAAGATATACGGAGCTATGCTGAGCAGACCTTGGGGTCCGATAACGCGTTGATCGATGCAGTGAAACTCCCCAAAGGCGAGGATATCAACGAGTGGTTGGCCGTGCACGTGGTGGATTTCTACAACCAGATCAATATGCTATACGGCACCATCACGGAGTTTTGCCTGCCGCAAACGTGTCCCCGGATGATTGCAACCGAAGAGTACGAGTACTTGTGGCAGGACACGACGGCTTCGGGCAGCGGAGGGGCCATGAAGAAACCCGTGTCGCTTCCTGCATGCGAATACGTGGAGAATCTTATGAACTGGATTCAGAACTTTTTCGACAACGATAACATTTTCCCGTCCAAGATCGGGGCGCCTTTTCCCCAGCAGTTTCCCAATTTGGTCAAGACCATCTTCAAGCGGCTCTTACGGATATATGCACATATCTACTGCCACCATTTTCATGAAATTTCCGAGTTGGGCTTGCAGAGCCATCTTAATACCAGTTTGAAGCATTACGTTCTTTTCAGCAACGAATTCGATCTCATCAACCGCAAGGACTATGGGTCACTTGAGGATTTGATCCACACAATGTTGAGGTCATAAACATGATATTGGATCAGACTTATTACTCGATCTAATTCGATTTCCTGGATATTAACCAATCTTATTGATGATTTATCGGATACTGCCGCAAGAAGCAAGTGACACTAAAATCCTGGGTATAATGGATACTCCTCCAAGAGGTTACGTTCGAGAAGTGACTCTCATTAATGGAATTTTTGATCATCAGAATTTTTGTTGTGAAAGCTGGCAAGGTGCTTAGCCTTTCCTATAAGATGGTCACTAGTTCTACAATTGAGATATACCACTGTTCTACTTACCAGGTACATTTCAGATCAACGGCTATTGCTAACTAACCCCACGGGGAATAACTGAATACTCAAAGTCGGAATTTGCAGACAATAACCTGAAGTTGAGGTTAACTTTCACAATTTTCACTGATTTATGCCATGTTCAAACCCATACTGGAGGACATGCTTTAGAAAATGTGCCAGTCCAAACACACACTGGAGAACATACTGGAGAAAATGCTCGAGAACACGTGCCAACTCTAACGGGTACTTGGTGTACACCAAGTAAACTTGTTCAATCAGTCGGCACATACAACAGCAAGTCTTTTGAGCTGCTTTTGGGAAAGATAAAAGGGCGATAGTGTCCTTTAGGGGGATGATAAATCCTCGGTGTGGTTTATATTATTTAAGAAGGGCGTTATGGTCCAGGAGGGCGGAAATGGCGACGAACAGGACCGAGCCGGAAAGGGCAGACTATGAATTTGGAGATGTGAGATTCAACTAGTTAAACTCCACTAACTGATTTACGATTGGTCATGGAATATGGCCAAGATTTACAATGGAGAAAAAGATGAATATCAATTCAATTGCATGGGATGGACTAGTTCTATAAGTCCGACGGTATCGGTTCTACAATGATTGGATACTCAACTTATCTACAATGATATGAATATTCACCTTACCTACAATTGATCTGGGTTTAACTTGTCAAGATGACAATTCCGTGGACATCCCTCTTGTTCTACAATTGATGACAAGATATTCAATCATGCTCCGCATTTTGTGAATTTTTCAAACGCTTACTGTTGATGACCGGATACTCAAAGAAGCGGATGAAAACACACAGATTCTAATTAGGTTGATGTTTATTATGGATATTCAACTCTAACTTCATTCATATGGAGACTCAACTATTTATTCCATTGATGATGAATCTGGGAGATCTATGGGTTTAGCTGGTGGAAGACGATAAAACATCTATGAAGATTCAGCTTACAGCTGATAAAACCTTATCACATTGATATGGGTTCACTTCTCAAGTGATTTTCATGGACATCAACTACTCCAAATGACATAATAACATGATATCTATGGTGTTCATGCTAGAAATGGTTGGTGTCTTCTACCTGATCTATGAGGAAATGGTTCACTACTTCCTTTGGATCTTGCATATTTACTTTATGATGGCTACTCTGAGGAACGTTCCGGCTCCTCTAAGATCAAACTGACTACAAGCTAATGACGCAATAACTGCACAGCAAATGTGTGAAATGTGTAATGGACGACACCCAGGATTCTACCAATGTGTTTTCCAGAAGAATGTCATGTGACATGGAGTTGGAGGCACAGCATGCAGTGCATCGAGAAGAAGTGATTACGACAGTTTTTGGAGAAACCCAGAAACATTCTGAAGAAACCCAGAAACAGTCTGAAGAAATTCAGAAACAGTCTGATCATGTCTTCCTGGTATGGAGCTCGTTGTTGATTTTTCTCAGTCAATGTTTAGATTGTAACGTCTGACCCTTGGCTTTCAGTTGCTTCATTCATTGCTTCATTCATTGCTTGTGATTAATGCTCGTGATTATACCAGTAACCATCTACAGGATACCCCAGAGATAATGGGACAACCATCAAATCCACAACGTCTGGTGTGAAACATTCTGAAATTATGCTGATCTTGGTTTCTGATCCCATAGTGGCACTACCGTGGCACCACTGTGTTGAGGGTAACGAGTGGTTTATTTAAATCTTAAGCCTTTAATATTAAGGATAATAATACTTGGGGAATATTACTTGGGATTATGACTTGGGGCGATGATTTGGGCTGATTACCTGGGATGAATACTAACGGTTCGGATCCTAGACCAACGCCACCTTTGCTATCATGCAGAGATGGTCAGATGGGTAGGTGTTAGGCTGGGGAAGCCCAAGGCCCATTTCGGAAGGTTCCGGCATACGGAGCAACTCCAAAAGCTTGATTCCCGATTGGGCAAGCAACTGGGCAGGGTTCCGAACCGGCTCCTTACAAACCACGAAAATGTAATCGAGCAAAGCTACGAAATCGTCACACCAGTTGGAGAAAAGTGGCTCTCCAATATAGGGCTGGGTGTTTTCCGGGTGGACCTGCAGATAGCCCATCAGGTATAAAGAAACAGCAGTCACCAGGTTTTTTTGTCGCCATTCACTCAACAAGTTGAGATCTCTAAGAGCTTCTTGGGAAGCATCGTAGACTTCGGGAGCCACCTGGGCGTTGTGTGCAGGACAATCGAAATTGTAGTCACGTGCACTGCACACTATCCGGTGCAGTTGTGGGCTCAGAAATGTCCGCGAGTTGGTAAGGAACTGGTAAGGAGGAAACTCTGGGTCTGTGTTAAAATCGCCGGCAAGAAAGTTGTAATATGCAGGATTGTTATAAGACGACTTGAGCAGGGCTTCAAATGCCTGGTATTCCTGCAAGAGAATGTGTGTTTGGCGGCACCGTTCATATGTGCCGAAGGGATGCCAGTAAGTATGGGTTGTTCCGACCACTATGCCGTTTTTTTTCCCGGAGCTTTGGGGGATCCCCTGACTTCCGGGGGTCCGAGGGTTTTGGGTCTGAGGGCTCGTGAATCCGGGGGCAAACGTGAGGTACACTAAAAGAGCCACATTTCCGGTCCGAGTCGTGCATGCAAGACCCTCGGTAGCGTCATAGTCGACCAATCGGTGACACTGCAATTCGAATTTCGTCCTCTTATGGAAAATCGCCACGCCGTGTTGCTTGGTCGCGTGCGCGTGGAACGTGCCCGTGTACCCAAGGTTATAGAGCTCTAGTTTCCAGTACGAATACCACCGGTCTTCGTCGAGTTCCTGCACACAGAGAAGGTCCGGATCGTAGTACTTGATTTCAGCAAGAAGTGCTTTGGACCGGCCAGCCCATTTGATGGCCAGGCCACTATTGCGGAATTGCGATCGGCGGGCCAATGCCTGCGCCAACATGTTATAGGTCATGATGGAGATTTTGCGTTCCGGCATTTGGAGTTCCGAGGGTTCCAGGTCCAGAGCCCCCTTTTCATCTATATTTTCTGAAATCCTGAGCTGGGAAATATCTAGATCGGACTTAAGATCCGGGAGTTTGAGCATGGGCCGCTGAAAGAACGGAAGCAGAGGGTCCTGGCGGAAGAGGCGGGGCTCGTGTCCATGGGTTTTGGGCGGATTATTGGAATGGAAATGGTTTTCGCCTGCACAGGGCACGTGGATACTCTTAGGGGCGGGCTCGTAACCGCCAACCCCGTGATTTGATTGGCCGTGATTTGATTGGCCGTGATTTGATTGGCCATGATTTGATTGGCCCTGATTTCGGGCTTGACCGGGGGATGACATGCTAAGGACGAAGGTGGGAAATCTAACCTTCGGTATATGAGAGAGCAGTCGAGCGTTATCCGCTACACTCGTGTATACAGGAATGTGAATGCGTCCTTTGTGTATTCCTATGATAACTAAAGTAGGGTTCACGTGATTGACGTCTTTGTCAATGCCGTCACAAGAAGGGGTTAAGCCGTCCGTATGTATGCAGGATCCCGGTTACTATGTCAAGCAAGGTGCAGGATTTTTCCACTCCTGTCGTAGGTTGTCGTAGAAACCTTCCCGAACAGTAATAGAAATGTCACGTGATGCAAACAAGTACAGAAGTCCTGCAAGTTTAACAAGAGCGCGAGGTGTGTATGCAGGACCCGACAATAGAAGCGCTGGAAACAAGATAGAGAGCCCCATAATTTCTATTGATAATACAATTTTTTATGGACTATTTTCTGGTTTAGGTTGATTTTAACGGGCAGACGTCAGGCCATGGTTATGTACAGGAACGGAACGGGAATATGCAGGAATAGGACAGTATGTATACAGGAACAAAGCAGGACGGCTCTAGATTGGTGCAAGTAATAGACTATTTGGGCTGGAAGTACGTGAAGAATTGGTCTAGAAGTGTTTATTGCTCGCCTACACCTTCCCCGGATTTAACAATATTCAATTTTGATTAAACACCTCGCCTACACCTTCCGTTTTCTACCACACCAAACAAAGCCTTTATGCAGTAGATTAACGTCTTACAGTAGACGATTCGTACATGTCATAATTTTCAACCTATGTTTTAGTATATTTAATATACAGGGATATTTAAGTCGTACCTTACAAGACCGAAGTACGAGAAGTGTCAAATGAGGTGAAAATTCTTTACCCATCAATAACCTGCACTTAAGGGTCCACTGGTCTGCATACAACATATCTAGTACTTTGCCTCCGTACTTTCTATGCACTCGTTGAACGGACTGGAGTTTTTGGACTGGAAATTCTGATAATTTTGCAGTAATCGAAAAACCGTGGTGTACGGGTGTGCTCGGCCACTCGACCTTTCGATTCCGCACCCATCAGAACACCTTACCATAGTCTCAGTTCTCTACTACAACTATAGCAGTTACCACCGGAGTTACAGTACCGGTTTCAGTTTCGTTTCAATTTTGAATCCAGCCAGGGCTCGCAACCACTTCTATTACCAGAAATTCCTCATCTTCTAAAGAGTCACATACGCCTACGGCCAGACGGTATATACTCTTCTCTATTCAGGCTTGCTTCAGCGTTTTTCAGGCTTACTTCAGGCTTGCTTCAGCGTTTTTCAGGATTGTTTCAGATCAGTTTCAGACAGTTTCAGACAGTTTCAGACAGTTTCAGACAGTTTCAGGCTTGTTTCAGATCAGTTTCAGGCTTGTTTCAGATCAGTTTCGGACAGTTTCAGACAGTTTCAGACAGTTTCAGATAGTTTCAGGCTTGTTTCAGGCTTGTTTCAGATCAGTTTCAAACAGTTTCAGATCAGTTTCAGACAGTTCCAGACAGTTCCAGATAGTTTCGGACAGTTTCAGACAGTTTCAGACAGTTTCAGGCTTGTTTCAGACAGTTTCAGACAGTTTCAGGCTTGTTTCAGACAGTTTCAGGCTTGTTTCAGATCAGTTTCAGACAGTTTCAGGTATAGTTCACCATCTTCCAGTGATCAATCTATTCAAATAGTTCCAGATTGTTTCAGATTAGTTTGAGACCAGATCAGACTTGTTTTAGATTTAGTCTTGTTTCAGATTGTTCCGATCTTTGATCATTTCTGTGGATCCATATCTGCTTATACTTTATATCTGTTTAGTCCAGTTCAGACAGTTTCTGATTTTAGAGTTGTTTCATATCTGTTTCAGACTAGTTTCAGACGCTTACAGCCAATTTAGTCCATTTTTCAAAAAGTTTCGGAGCTGTTTCAAAGTTATTACAGAGCTGCTTCAGATTTTAAACTTGTTTCATATCTGTTTCAGTCCAGTTTCAGATAGTTTCATATTTGTTTTAGCCCAGCTTCAGAGTGGTTCCAGACTTCAGAGTGGTTTCAGTCAGTTTAGACAGTTTCATATAGTTCTGATTCGTTGAGACAAGTTTCATATTTGTTTCATACCTGCATCACACTAATTTAGACTGTGTCAGACATCTCGACAGTTCAGATTTGTTTTAGTTCAGTTTGAGATTTGACACTTGTTTATACTCGGCACAGACTTGTTTCACATTTGTTTCAGACTAGCTTCAGGATCCAATCATTAAATATGTCGGTGGAGACGATATACCAGCAGATGGACGGGCTCTATATGCAGAGCATGGAGCAGATCGAGGGCTTGGGCCATCAAGAAGTGTCGGAACTGTACGATGAGGCTCGGACGGAACGGGTCAAGAAAACGGTTGGGTATCTCCAACAAATGAGCGGGCTTTTGGAGGTGGCGGGGCTCCTAACCAAGCAACTTCCCCATGCGCTTGTCCAACGGGATTTTCTTGCTGACCGGCTTGATGTTTACCGGAGTAAGTATGGGCATTTGCGGGAGGTGTTGAAGAAAAAGCAGCTTGAAAATTATGCCATGGAGAGTGAATTCATCCATCAGCAGAGGCTTCGGCAGTATGAAATCGATCTAGAGCGTACTGCAGATGACGGAGAAAAAGAAGGAGAAAAAGAAGGAGAAGAAGAGGGAATGGGAGATGGAGAGGCCCGAAAACGGCTCTTTTCAGGCCGTTCCGCCAAACCAGCAAAAAAATCCGTGGATGATCAACTCCTACAGCAAAACAAAGACATTTCGTCGTCTCTCCGCAAATCCAAGCAGCTCATGACCATGTCAATTATGCAGACGGAACTCAACATCGATACTCTCGACCAGCAGTCGCAGGATCTCCGCAAATTGAACGACAAGTTGGTGGATTTGGATGATCTTTTGGGCAAGTCCAAACAGATCGTGCGGTTCATTGAAAAACAAGACAAATCCGATAAAAGACGCATTTACTTTGCGCTTGGGTTCTTGGTGCTTTGTTCGGTGTATGTGCTATACCGGAGGGTGTTGAAATTGCCTCTTCGGATCCTCATGTGGACGTTTTTGAAGACATTTGGATTGTTGCATTGGGTGTCGGAGAAGACCTTCAAACCAGAAGGCTATGTAGGAAAATCTGCATCTTTTGAATCCAAAATCAAGGGGTTTACGGAAAGTGCTTCTATTTTGGAGACGATTCTGGAGTTAGTTCCAGATTCCACAGCTACTGTGGAATCAAATTTGGCTCCTGATATGGACTTCAACTCGCCATATGTGCAGGAGATCCATATGACACAATCCATGATGACGTGGACTCCTGAATCCAGCGAAGTTGCAGATGAAGGTGATGGAATTGAGGAAAAGAAGGAGGATGGAATTCTGGAGCAATTTAAGGAGAAAGATGGACTTGAGCTTGAGGTAGTCAATGAAGCTAAAGAAGCTGAAGAAGTTAAGGAAGCTAAAGAAGCTAAGAAAGAAGTGGAAACTAAAGCAGCTAATCAAGTCAAGGAAGAGGCTCATGAAGAGGTCAGAGACATCAATGATGAAGCCGATGAAGCTGAAGAAGGCCAACCCATTGAAACCAATGATATTAATCAAATTAATGAGATTAATCAAATTAATGAGATTAATCAAATTAATGAGATTAATCAAATTAATGAGATTAATCAAATTAATGGAGGTGGTGGAGTTCAACTTGCTCCCGAAGATGTCATTGGTGGCATTAAAATGGTTGGTGAATATGGTGAAGACGTTGATGAAGTTGGGGGTCAAGACGGAATTGAGCAGGCTCAAGAGGCTTTTACTAATGAAGAAAAGGAACTGGTCAAGACTGAACCCGAACGGGCACAGGAAAATATTGAAATCAGTGAAACTGACGATTTTGAAAATACCATTTTGGAAAAAGATTCGGTTGAAAGTCCAAATGGTAACGGTGTTCCTGCACACAATGCCCCAGTCGTTGAAGACCATACAGACATAGAAATGGCCGATGAAAATGGTCATGATGAGCTCTAGCATCAAAGAAAAGAAGAAAAAGAACATGATCCGATTGGTGTCATGGAAAGTGACAGGAAAAGCACAGTGAAGGGCAAGAAAAGTGACAGGAAAAGCACAGTGAAGGACAAGAAAAGTGACAGGACAAGCACAGTGAAGGGCAAGAAAATTGACAGGACAAGCACAGTGAATGACAAGAAAGGTCACAGTTATAGTGGATGATATGGCAGTGATTCCAGGCTAATGCTAGAATACTACTATACCAAGTTTGCTGTGCTGTGCTGTGCTGTGCTGTGCTGTGCTGTGGAACTTGATACTGGTTGACACATTAGTTGTTACGCCTTGACACATACTTGTGCAGGACTAGGAGTTGGATCTTGGATACTTGAACGATATTGTGGTTTTTTTTTGGGGCTGATCGGTCATCATTTGAATGAGTTATATGGGTAGTGCGCGACTCATAATGCATCTAGTGCTTTCTCATAGTGAGTCTACACACTGCCCCACTGCCCCATTGCCCCACTGCCCCACAAAATCTTTATATCCAGGTTAAAAATACTAAGATTAATTTCTGGAGTCTTACAGTCATGCACTTCTCGGTCACTACCAGCGCTAAATTTCACCATGCCCTACTAAAGACTCTATATGCACACCCACTATAGACTGTCACGACTTTCACAACTCTTACCACTCGGATGGCTTGAGGGGATCCTTTATGGGTATATTTGTGGACACTTGGTTCCGTTATACGTGTTTCTCGAGAACCGGTACTTCACCCTCGGAACGGTCACGTGACCGCCTCTCTCAAAACATACGTTCACATTTTCCACCCATCCACTCCAGATATAAAATCCATATGAGCATATGTTGGCATTCAAACATTGAAGAATTAATGTTAGTTTTAATTTCAAGAAGAATGTTTTTTTTTTGGGGAGGATTGAACGACCTGAGTCAATGGGCCGGAACTGTATATAAGCCCCGGAACTGATCATTCCGACCGTAGCCCTGCCTATTTGGGCCTTACTTCCGGCTATGATCACGTGATTTCCACGTGCAAAACGTATATTCACATTTTTTATCCATTCACTCCGAACATAAGAGTCATGTTGGTATTAAAACATCAAAGATTGTGATTAGGGTTTAAGTTTATGACTGATGGATGTGTTTGGGAGGATTGAACGATTTAACTCAATACATTGGAGCTGCATATAATACAAGGGACTGCATATAAGACACGGAACTGTCTTCTACAGCACAGCCTAAATATTCACCGATGTTCATTCAATATCTCGTAGTTAGAAATTGACTTTTGTGCCACTCCATGCAGTACGACTGCATACAATGAACTTCTATTCTACAATCGATATTAAGTACCAGGCTAATTAAATGTCAACAGAGCAGCTTGTCTAATAATTCTGTGCTGAAACATTCATCATCAGTTTATGTGTTTTCCACCAGCCCCGTCACTTTAAACACCGGTAGGCTCAAATAGCAATTTCACCCTTTGCTCTGTGGCACAAAACCTCCCGTGCACACGCTTCAGGAAAGGCGGTAAAATCCTCGTAAGAATACTGCTTCTTGGATGGTTCAAGAATGGTACACTTCGGCTCATTCTCAGGAACCGTTTGAGTACACCTGAGGCTGTACATGCACTCAGGGACAGTTTATTTCCACTCTTCCTCGAGGTACTCGGTATAATTGAACCCGAAGAAGTCAGTGTTTTTGAGCTTTCTGAAGTCACCAGGAATCGCGATATCTCTGACCCTCTCCTCCGCCTTTGAACTTAGTCTTTCCAGCCTCTTGTGCAGCCTGTCGGCGACGTCTAGGTTTAGCACGGATCACATTGCACACGGCTTGCTCCACACATTTATTAGACATCTTGTCGATTTGCTTCTTTGGGAATCTGAGTTGACCATTGAAACCACACTCCTCAGTATTGTCCTTCTGCTTTTCGCCGTCGCAGAAGAGCTCCTTAAGACACACGGTTGGGACTTCTCTTACATTGGTATTTCTCCATTTGTAACAACTTTCTTGGTATACTGTTGAGACGTCTTCTCTCTTAGCGTTCCCCAAGGACTCGTCGAAAAGAGACTAGAAACTGTTTTTCTCAGACACTGGGGCGAGCGACAGTAGGCAAGGCATTAGCTGCGGACAAAATAGCGGCGAAAAGAATATTGTCCTCATAATTAATGAGATTGATGATTGATGGGATTGATGATTTTATAATTTGGAAGGCGGATGGACCCCGTTTTATAGTCAAAAGCCAAACGCCTTCGGCACCCCAAATTTTTCGGCGGGCTAATTCGGTAGTTTCTCAACAATAGACTGCAAGCCTTTGCAGCCATTTCAAAAATAGGAATGTCGCTTAAGCTCCTCAACAACGCGCTCGCACAGCCACTAAGTTTCACATTCTCCACAAATGGACAAGAGAAAATTCAGATATGCATATAGGGAAAGACTATATGGGTGTTTCCAATTGAGTTCAACCTGCACAAACCCTATAGTAAGAACCACTAGACGCCTAAGCCTCACGGTCCAATACATACTATTTTTGGGTTGTAGGGGTACCGATTCATCGTTCTTTCTAGCTTTCAGGAAATTCAAAACATGTCATTCTCGATGTGTTTGTTGTTCCTCTTGGCACGACATGTTGCATTTTTGGTGTATGTATTTCCTCGCTGTCGAAGCATTTTCCTGCGTATCTCTTCTGTACATTTTCTTCCGCATCTCCCTGGTTACACTGGCAGGCTCGTGCGGCTGGAAACTGAAATTCCCACTTGGTCTGCCGCCAACGGCTGCGTAATACAAAAACGACAATATTTTTGGAGAATTTCGACTCACTAAATTAGTCTCCAATTGCATCTGGTCAATTTTATCCTAGCCAAATGTGTTTCTTCGAATTGTTTCATCATTAGTCAATTGTAAAGTAAGGGAGCACTCAATAATATATCAGCTGTTAGAATGAAGCCAACGTAAAGATCAAGGATCAAAGTTACCCTCACTCGCCACTATTCATTGATTCCAATTTCGTCAATATATCCATCAATTGATGTCAATTTCTAGAGCTGTATCCTTGGTTGAAGGGGGATGGGACCCGTATTTATACGTTTGATGTTTTAAACCTGAAACATGCTAATGCACACAAATGTACACAAATGCACACAAATGCACACAAATGCACACAAATGCACACAAATGCACACAAATGCACACAAATGCACACAAATGCACACAAATGCACATAAATGCACACAAACGCAGTAATCAAAAGTGCCCCACATCTTGTGTTTCAAGTATCAAACGGGGTGAGGGGAGTGGGGGAATAACGCTTGGCGCCAGTTGCTGCATCATGCACAAAAACGTCGGCATAGTAATATAAAAGCCAAGCTTCCTTCTTCAAAACCATATTTCTATTTTATTTGGTTTTCAGAGAATATAACTATATCCTAGGATCTAGGCCTGGAAAATTTTTTCTTTTAGAAAGGTCTACAAGTGATTGGGAGCTCTTCAGAATTCTTGTTTTTTAGTTCCTGGGGTGACTTTTTGGTGAGTGCGAAGTGGCTGCAAATCTGGACCCTCTTTTTACAGCCCTCCTTAATCCTCATGAACATGAAAATGAACATGAAACAGCAACATGAAACAGCAACATCAACACACGAAGATGAAACATGAAACACAAACTCACTGCACATCTTGCATATGAAACGGGGCTTAACCCCGCATCCTGAGGTATATAAAGGCCCAATGCCCCGACACTGGGAAGAATTACCTTCACTCCCAAACACACCGAGTCATACTGTCAAGACTTCATAATACATTAGATAGTGAAGGGTTATACAGAGAGACAGAGACAGAGACAGAGACAGAATAATATTTATTCGGTGCCAAGGATACTTCACTGCGTAAAAGTATTCTTCTGTGTTCAACCATATGTCTACTGCTCTAAATGGTGGTACTATATCCCTTACTACAGAAGCTTATTCCAAGAATATACAAGCCGACTACCGAATAATACTACACTATGAAGTATTACTTCTAATTATCAGAAATCAACATATCGGCCTCTCTTATGCATTTCCAAGATTCAGCAAAATATAATGTTTCTACTGTGCTGATGACCTCCAGGATTAGTTTCAATATTCTGATGATATTAGGTAGACACAAAATTCCTTATTCATATTATTATTACTTAAGCTTACTTATCATGGCATTACATTAGACTAGTACTGAAGTATACTCTAGTGAGTGACAAGTTGACCAGTCAAGCCCCAGTCTATCTCCCAGAGTTACCTGTGTAGGTACCAGTCTAGACTTTTTCGACCTTCACCGAAGATCCGTTGTTCTTGGAAGACTCAAGAGCAGCAGCCACAATGGCCAAGTGGTGGAAGGCCTTGGCTGGTGGAACAGTGACCTTGGTCTTGTCCTTGGCCTCCACAGCAGCAGCGAAGTTGACAAACTCCTCTCTGACGGCATTGACCTCGTCGATCTCAATGACCTGCTTCTCAGAAGCCTCTTGGGCGGTCGATCCGGTTTGGTAGGTCACCGTTGGCTTAGGCAAGGAAGGTGAGAAGTCATACACGATGGAGCCATCCGTTCCGAAGATCGTGAAACTGGTGGACTTGTCGGTGGCACCAAAAGCAGAACCATAGGTGAAGGTACCAATGACACCGGAATCGAGCTTCATCGTGGAGTACAAAATGTCGTCAGTGCCTGATTGCTTTCTGACCTGTTTGGTGTGTGCACTGATCGAGTCGACCTGGCCCAAGATCTCCGTCAACAAGGCCAACTGGTGCACTCCTCCGTCACTCAAGTATCCTCCAATGTGCTCAGGGTTCATTCTCCATGACGTGGTGGCGTACTTGTTGGCAGAGTTCCATGGCCCCGTGGATCTGTAAGTGAAGGAAATCACGTCTCCGATCTTTGGAAGAATGTCCCTAACAATGCCAATGCTCTTGAAGAAAGCCCATTGCTCCCAGATCCCAATAGGGATATCCGTGGAAGCAGCGAGTTTCACAATTTCACGTGCCTGCTCCATGTTGGCCGCAATGGGCTTCTCCACACCAATTGGCTTGCCGTTTTCCACAGCAGCCTTGATGATGTCGAGGTTGGACTGCACAGGCAACAAGGCGTCCACAAAGTCCACGTCCTTGCTCTTGAGCAAGTCCTCCACCTTGTCGAAGACATTGGACTTGTCAATGTTGGCTTTTTCTGCAAACGTCTCGGCCTTGCTCTTGGTTCTGTTGAAGGCGGCGGATGCCTTCAAGTTGTCAACGGACTGGATCACTGGCAAGTGAGCATCTGTGGCGAAGATTCCTGTTCCGACGATTCCAACGTTTAAAGTCATTTTTTTTTTGCGTGCTATGAGATTATTGGCTTTCTGGGCCTGGACGTGCGAACCCGTCCTTTTATATCCCCAACTCCCGTGAGGTTCTCATGCACGTAGACACCCTCACGTTTTGACATAAGTTTTCCACCACTACCAAGGAACCCAGGATGGTCAATTTTCCCATTTTTTTTGTCGAAATTTCAAGCCCAAATAGAAATCTTTCTCCAAGGAGTTCTCTATTATCCATTTTGACCAGCTTCGCTTGATATTCGCTGTTCTGTCTGGTGTCACTCGGATCGATCAATTGCGCCGAGATTTAAATGCACAACCCCCGCATTCTCGAGAGTGGAGGACCCACCGGCGCGGGGCACACCAAACAGACAGACACAGACACAGACACTTAAACTCAAACACAAACTCAAACCGGCCATTTTTCAGACTGTGAAACAACTGGATTGTTCTATGACACGTGAATACGCGTGACTGACGTGTGAGTTTGGATTTTGGAACCACTCGGAAGCAATCCCGGAGAAACGTTAATCCGCATGTCTTATGCGCATAACAATTCGGACGCACGTCATTCTTCCGTGGAAGTCTTTGGGCTAATATTCCGGCATCCTGCCCAAAGGCATAAGCTGACACCTGGACCCCATGACGAGATGTCACGGTTTCAACCAGCCACAGTTGCTTTCACACCCACACACCAACTACCCCCGCATTCCTTTCAACAAATTCAGCTATCATCCACATTTTTTTCGTCCCTGCTCTGGTACCAGGAACTTCCGGTCACCACTCATTTCATTTCACGTAATTCTTTTTTGAATATGATTCTGATAGTATGCAGGTATGCACACCCTGATCCTAATTTTGCCGATTCTCTTTGGTCTCATCAAATGTATTGTCATGCTAGCAATGACCCTGGAGAATGTTGGCATATTGATTTGCACCATGACCTGCGAAGCTATTGCCAATCAATACTATCTTCTTTGAGTATCCTTTTATGAGTATCGAGTTCGTCCAATTACCATTTCAAGGAATGATCAATTATAGTAATTGCAATACCCTGAATACCTGAATGAAGTGTATTCATGTCCTGTTTTAATGAGTCGTAAAAAGAAGTCGTATAAATATGTTGCAAAGAGTCGTTAATACGAAACTTGTTGCAAAAACGAATATAAGGGATTTCAAAGGAGTATCAAAGGGAGGAATTGAGTATCAAAGGAGTATCAAAGGGAGGAATTGAGTATCAAAGGAGTATCAAAGGGAGGAATTGAGTATCAAAGGAGTATCAAAGGAGTATCAAAGGAGTATCAAAGAAGTCTCAAATGAGTTTCACAACAGTTTGAGCATGACTGCCATGTAAGAGTATTGATATTTGAAGCAATCAACTGAGTTTCAAATAAGTTTCCAGTTCCAAATGAGTTCCAAATGAGTTCCAAATGAGCTTCAAATGTGTATCACTCGTGTATCAAAGGAGTTTCATATTTTCTTTCAAATGAGTTTTGAAGAAGTTTCATATGAGTTTCAAAATTGACTTGTAACATGGCTGTCGTGAATACTTCTTGATATTTGACGCAATTAACTGATCATCAACTTTGTTCCTAACGAGTTTCAATTGAGTATAAGTAAATTCCAAAACATCAGTTGCTTTTGAACACTGGTTATGAGTCTCAAGTATGAGTTAGGAGAGTAAAAATGGGTGTCAGTTTGGGTGCGCGAAGGCGCTATATATACCGAGATTTCAGAATTGCAGCCATGCACAAACCCCGCTTTTGGAAATATATAAGAAGCATCCCCCCTGCTCTTTTTTGTTCCTATTTTTTTTACAGATTTTCTTCACGTCACTCTCTCAATCTGCCCCACTGTTTACGTCATTTTTCGTCACTCTTCGTCACTCTTTATCTCTCGTTACGCCACTCGTTGTCACTCTTTATCTCTCGTTACGCCACTCGTTGTCACTCCTTATCACTCTTTACTAACTCTCTATGTGACTAATTATCTGCATTGACAATTGGATTACATAATGACTATTGACAACAGACTGCAATGACTATTGACAACAGACTGCAATGACTATTGGACACAGACCACAATGGGTATTGGACAATAGTCTACAATGAGTATTGGTCGTTGTATATAATGGTTACCATTGATTACAATGATACTGGAGTTGGTGGCCTAACTATACTTACAACCGATGCACAAACTTGAGTCATTATATTGATAATGACACGCGCTTTTAGTCTAGGGTGAATTGGCAAGGTGGATTTGAAGATAAGCATTAGGGTTGAAGTGGAATCTAGCCCGAATACCATGACCATTCAATTTTACAGCAAAAAAGGTTAGTGCTCAAACTAATTTTTCGACTATTAGTTCAAGTACCAAAAACAATTACCGAAAACAATTACCAAAAACAATTACCAAAAACAATTACCGAAAACAATTACCAAAAATAATTACCAAAAACAATTACCAAAAATACTAACGTCAAGCTCAATTTACTCACTGAACACTGAGAAATGTACTATGCAATATTGTGCTATGCTCAGTTGACACTCAGCTGCATCAGAATATCCTGCATACAGAGCAGCCTCTGGTTCTTATGCGACCTCCACTCTTTTATTAAAAGGTGCCACAATGGGTAATCTTGATATTTTGGAAACAGAAACTCCAAGCGCTCCTTCCGACCAAAACAACCTGCTCATGCCTCCTGCTTCTGCCGTCTCTGAGACTCCTGCAAGCGAACCCGAGGT
This sequence comes from Metschnikowia borealis, assembly GCA_002374385.1. NCBI lineage: Eukaryota > Fungi > Ascomycota > Pichiomycetes > Serinales > Metschnikowiaceae > Metschnikowia > Metschnikowia borealis. Next base: position 13,993 of record NKZC01000169.1, on the reverse strand, counting down.
GTCCAGCCAATTTGCAAAGGAAACAGAGGTTTTTTCAGCAGAACAGTCTCAGACCAATGAATCAGAAACACAGCCCCATGAATCAGAAGAACCTGAAAATACCAATACTACTGGAACTGAGGATACCAGCAAGCATGAATCCGAGCGTAACTACAAACAGGGAGTGCCCAGCTCGCCCAATACTGAGACGTCTACTTCCAAAGACGTTCTAGCCCAACAAGACGCCCCTTATAATATCGACGAGTCCGATTTGCCACTCAACTTTGGTGCCTCTCCCAAAAACGACCACTCTGATACGGACGAAAGTGACGTAGATGATTACGACCCCGCAGAAGCTTTATCAGAAAGTATAAATGACCAGAGTGTGAAGGAGCCAAGCAGAAGTGAAACTGCTTCTCCAATAGAGGCCAAAGAGAAAGAGACCAAAGAGGAAAAAGATGAGAACAAAGAAATTCCAGATGCTAATCCATACAACCCACTGGATGCCTCAGATGATGATGACTACGACCCCGAATCCAATGTCATCACAGGAACTCCAGATATCCCGAAAGCAGCAAGTCTCCCCCCTAAACCAAGCCACTTGCCCTTGCCAAACTCCACACCCGAGGTGAAGCCTGATCTCCGCCAAGCGTATGAGGCCGTGATGAATAGTGAAATCGTGCAGCTGAAGGAGTTTGGCGAGTTATCCAAAGAGCAGCAGATGACGGTGATTGAGAAGCTTTTATTGGAGAAAAACATAGCTCTACCCAGCGAGCCACACACCCAATCCAACAGCCCCAAAATCTCCCGGCATCCTGCTCTTGACCAAGAGGTGACGGAACAAGAGGAAAACGATTACAAGGAGTATACCGAGGGCCGGGATGCAGAGGGCTCCGCCGAGGGCTTCCCCGACCATCTGCGTCTTTTCGTGGGGAACTTGCCATGCAATAATATCACGGAGTTTGATCTTTTCCGCATCTTCAACAAGTATGGACAGGTGGCCGGTATCACCATGAAAACAGGTTTTGGTTTCGTGCAGTTTTTCAAAGCCGAAGACTGTGAAGCGGCCATCACCAAAGAAAACGGAGCTGTTCTTTGTGGTCGGGTCTTGAGGCTAGATGCTTCACGGCTGAGACGAGATGTTGCTCCTTCCACCAAGGCCAGAGGCCGGGAAAGAAGTGCCGAGGATGCCGATAGGAGAAGCGAAGACGAAAGCCCCAACAAAAAGAGAAGAATAACAACAGATTTAAAGATTTTCACGTGTGAAGAAACAGATGGCGAGTTTTTGAGTGAAGTGGAGGCAGCCTTTTCCAAAAAAAGTATCACATTTGAAGTGGTTCTGGTGGATACTTCCAACTTGGCCGATACGCTCCAGGATGCTGCATACCTGGGGGTGCTTGGAGCATGTGTGATCAAGAACAACAAGGCGGATCTCCAGACATTCGAGGAGACGGATGAAGGAATCAAGTTTGACGAGTATGAAGACGTGGAGCTCTCCGCCATGTGCAACATGATTCTCAGTGCCAAGAAGCAGGATAACGTGGAGGAAGAACGAGAAAAGTTCCGGAGTCCACGAAGTGACTTTTCCAGCTCCAGAGAAGAAAACTACCGGAGTCCAAGGAATGATTTTTCCCGTGCCAGAGATCCCAGAGATTCCAGAGGAGATGATTCCAAGAGACAGAGAGGATACAACGGAAGGAGGAACTACCGAAACCGGTACGACGATACACATGCATACAACCAGTCATACAACCGGCCCTACAACCAGTCCAACCAGCCCAATCAGGCATACAACCAGCCAAGCCTGGCATACAGCCAACCATACAATCAGTCATACCAAAACCGGACATCACATAACCAAGGTAGAAACCCTTATTATGGCCAGGGGTACCAGAACTTCAACCAGCATCAAGGGTACCAGAACTACAACCAGAATCAAGGATACCAGAATCAAGGATACCAGAATCAAGGATACCAGAATCAAGGATACCAGAATCCAAATCAAGGATACCAGAATCCAAATCAAGGATACCAGAACCCAAATCAAGGATACCAGAATCAGGGATACCAGAACTACGCAAATGCAGGCTACAACCAGATGAACCCCAATCTAAATGCAGCAGCACAGACGCTACAGAACATGGATCCAAATACGAAGCAGAGCATCATTGCGCTCTTGCAGAATCAAAACGCCCCAGGGGCCATGGGACAGCCGGCGCAGTATGCAGCACCAGGACCACCAGGACCACCAGGGCCACCAGGACCGGCACCGGCAGCATCAGCACCGGCACCTTATGCAGAGAATTTGGGGTCTCAAGCATCCAGCCAAGTCAACCATCTTCTTTCGCAGCTCCAGGATTCCCGGGCGCCATACCTGTACCAAGCCAATTTCCAGTGAACCAGCTGACCTAGTATTGGATAATGGTGATATGTATACCATGACCAATGGGCAGTCCAAAACAATATTCAACCCAAACCATGTTTATTAAAACGTCCACATAATAATAACTCTGTTACAACGGTCACTGAAGCACCAATCACATAGCTGCAGACCCTCACCAATTAATCCATGGATAAACCAACTCAGACCAACATACACAAGAATCCATGACAGACCAACATACTAACACAGACCAACCAACTCCACTTATCACATTACCAACGCTACTCCTACTACTACTACTACTACTCCTACTCCTAATACTACTACTACTACTACTACTACTACTACTACTACTCCTACTACTCCTACTACTACCCCTATCCCCTACATATACTAACTGTACTGAGCCAGTGGTAATACTGTATTCACTATCGGACTCTATTACTTGTAGTTATCTAGAGTGTTCAGTGGTCTAATCAGTCTAACCAGTCTATTCAGTTATAACTGGGATAAGTCGAATCCAGAAGAAGTGATGGTTGAGAAAAGCTTAATTTTAGCTGCCAAGCTCGAGACCTTAGGGTGAATGATTCTGGGATAGAATGTCCCAGTGATGCGCTTGAAGTGAAGAATATTTTTGAGTTCCGAAGTGTACACTTGGTGGGACCGGTCAGGACTACCCAAAAATCATTCGCATTGAACTGTACCAGTATTCAATAAACACACTAGAGTACTCAATACGACCCACATCGTTAGCTTTGAAGTCACAGATCCTAAATATTTTAATCCAAGACTCGGTGACAATATCCAGTGATGCAAACATAAAGGTTTCCACTTATTTTCATCTAATCTGTTGCGTTCAAGATATTTCCTGATACCCACAACCGATGGTGTCTTCCTGATCAGGTTGGACATATGCGAGCTCACAAAGTTTGCAAGCACATTAACATTATACTTTTCTTCTGTTATAAGGTAAACCGAGATTCTCTGTTCATTCCATCTGCATATAACTGACGGCATGGCCTTCAAACCTTGAAGCACTCTCTTTGCAGTAAGCCCCAAGTCGTTGTCTCATTTGAGAAGGCAATCTTTCGCAAGCTGCCTGAAATGCCGAGTTCTAAAAACACTGACTCCGTTTCGTCTAGAGGCATTCAGGGATGTAAACATTTGCATTCCCTCCAAGTACTGTACTTGGGCATTCATCATATAGCCAAACGTATCAAGCTATTCTGGTCTTCTCCAAAGGTTTCACAAGGTCGGCTTTGAAGATTGTAGCTTTCTCATTATGGTCAAGATGGTAGGGAAACTCTAATTTCGAGATAAACGATTCAGGGCTCATAGCCTGTTGAGCTTTGCCATCTATTAACGCTTGAACTGGAGCGGTTATTCTTATCTGTATCTAAACTATACTAAGAACTCTCATAAATGATGTCCTCTTATTCTGTATTACCGCCCGCTCCCTTTTTCGCGGGGAGTCGTCCACTTACCGGATATACCTGCATACAACTGTTTCATATATTCTACGTAGATGCAGTCCCATTTAACGTGCAGTACATAAGAGATGTACTGATTCTTCACGTTCCACACTCTATACCATACTTTATTAGCTATACACTACACACTACACACTACACACACCACTATGCTTGTGACTAATGAACCGTGGCTACTGACAGTCAGTATACTCAGATTATGACTAATGGAGTGAGGTTATGATATCCTGAATTGGCATATGAATCCGGCGGCTGCACAATAGAGTCCGACTGAATCTTAACGTGTAAGTTTATGGCCGTGAAACTTGTATAAAACCCACGTTAAACACTTTGTTTTCGTCTGTTAGGCACTAGCCTTCAACTCCTTCAACTCGTCCTTCGTTTGCCACCCGCTGTTGAATACAGGCTTGTCCAAGGTCAATACTCCTCGGTTACTAGAAATGGAGCTCAAGAGCTGGACGAGGGTGGGGATGGATTCATGCGCTGTGTAGCATGTGTGGCAATGTTTGCTTCTGCCCGTTTATATTCTTTCACCACATGGATCAACGGCTCGTTGTGGGCCTCCAAGCTGTTCTTCCCAGCCACCATGGGATTACTGGAAGGTGGATGGTGTGGTATCACGCGGCTTGGCTTCAGGCTATTCAGCAGGGACAACAACAAACAAGTCAATGCTGTCAGTCAATGGATGGAGCTGGAACGGTCAGGAAAGTCAGACACGTGTGCATGGACAATTCTGGCCCAAGACGCTCCGGTCCATGGAACAGTTCCAAGAATCTTTCGCATTGGGGAGTGGGTGATCAATGACTCGATGTGCATATGCCTTGTGCGAAACCTTATCGAAAAAAAAGACCAGAAACAAGTCAGTGCAGTTTTTACTGCAGTTTTTACTGCAGTTTTTACTGAAGTGTTTCCGTATCTTGATGAAATTAGACTTCCATACTTATAGCGAGAGAGCACCTCTGGATTTGAACCATGGTTACTCTATGGACTGCCTGATTCCCATTGGTCCTAGCTGATGTGAGAATGCAAAATATGCAGATTAAGAGCTTACAGAAAATTTACAGGACTGATCAGATACAAATCTACAGGACTGATAAATCTACAGGACTGATAAATCTACAGGATTGATCAGATACAAATTTACAGGACTGATCAGATACAAATCTACAGGATTGATCTCATATACAAAATGTGTATATAATGCACCCCAGAATCCGTGGAGATACCAGTTTCAATAGTGGGATATTATGGCTTTGGGGTTTCGCCAGATACTTCTGACCTGTGCACATCATTATGCAACGTTCTTCAACTGTGAGACGCGAGTTTTATAATTAAGAATACGGGTTCTGTTGTCTGCAGACAAATCGAGTGCATGACAGTCCATTGACAAATATGGACTAATTACAAAACACAAGATCTAGTGGTAAATGAGTCAAGTACATGGAGGCCAATGAAAGTTATGTCAAAGTCATTGGCACCGGTGATTGGGATTGATGGACCATCATTGAAAGTCATACAACCCTCGATTAATTCCCGACCAATTGATATTCCAGTTATGTTTATTCATGCATTGGTATGGTATGGAAATGGATAGGCCTGGGTTATTAGAGTCAGATAAGAGGTTTGGATTGCAGATGATACTATTTGTAGTGGTACCCCGGAACTTGGTCGGAACTTGGTCGGAACTTGGTCGGAACTGGGTCGGAACTGGGCCCGAATTGATTGACCCAACCACAAAATCCCCAAAACTCTATACTTAGGCCTAAAAATACCCATTGTGATGTCCGGAATTCCTGCATTCCAACAATACCATTTCCACACCATTCCAAACAAAAAAGAGATGCTTTGCGTTGGTTCTTTTTGACCTGGGGTAGCCGGGTGCACGGGTCTTTTCCCCTCGGCTCATCAACTACAACACATGAATACAAATGTCACTTCTAGTAATTTAAGATTATGGTTTCAAATGCTGCAAGATATTAAGCAGCATTAGCAAGAAAACCTAATCAACTTCATCCACCGTCGAAAACTTAGGCTCCTCCTCTTTCTGCTCCAGATCCTGGAGTTGGTGGTCTTCGTATTGATCCTTCAACCTCTCAAACTCCTCCTCGTTCTCCAAAACCCCACTGATTCCAATGACATTGCACTCGTTAAAAATCTCCAACACGCTCTCAGCTTCTTCCACCTTCATGGTCGCAAAGATCTTGTTGACTTCATCCAAAGAGCCGGAAGCAATGGCCAGGCGCATTTCCGGGCTCAACTTCTCCATAAACACTTTATATTCAGGAGTGCCTTCCACGGGCGGATTGACTTCAAGCGTGGTGCTTTCGTCAAGGGCCTTAAGCTGGATCAACGCCTCCTCCTCATTGGATTCCTGTTCCTGCTGGATCACCTTGCACCGGTTCTGGATATGTGCAGCCGTATTGTCCACATCCTGGTTGAAGGCCTGGGAGGCCGGAGAAGCCTTATCGCTCAATTTGGAAAAGAACAACTTGGTGGCACGGATGGTCTGGTCCTTGGAAGCCTTGGGCCCGGCCAATTGCGAGATGTACTGCAACAACAACGACTGGTGGATGACCTGCTTGGCCTGTTTTGGGTTTCCTTCAAGCTGGAAGTCAAACGCAGTCATGATCAACGAGTCTTTCTGGTGCTCGGTGCAGATGTAGTAGTGTTTGATGAGGAACTCGGCGGACTTTTCCAATTGGGTATATGGGATCTGGGAGAATTCTAGAGTTTCAGGAAGAACCGAGAGCAGGTCAAACATTTCCTCGTCACTGGAGGTCAGGGAGACCGGGGAATTTGCAGATATCTCTTTGTTTTTTGGCTGTTCCAGGTTTTTTGACTTTTCAGACTCCCTTCCAGAACCCGTACTTTCTCCTCCCAACTTCTCCAAACTCTTTGTTTTTTCTCCCAATTTCTCCACACTCTTTGTTTTTTCCGTCTCCACACTCTTTCTTTCGTCTCCCTTTTTCCCATCTATCTCCCTCGGTTCATCTTTATCCACGTTCAAAAACGACCGGTCGAAGCCCGTATGGTAGTCCTCACTGCTGATCAAAAGCGATTTCTGATACAACAAGTCGTCGAGTTTAAGGGCCTGTTTCAGCAACAAATCATCGATCTTCTTGCGGTGTTCCGTCAAGTACCCCACCAATTTATCGGCATCGTCGCGGGCATCCGCATGGTCCTCCTTGATCTGAGTAAAGAGATCCTCGATCATCTCGTTATATGGCGGAGTGTTCTCCACCTCTTCACGGTCAAAGGTGATATCCTTCAAGCCCTTGCGCATGGACGAGTTTTGGTCGTGCTTCATTTTTTCAAAGTCGAATTTCTCCTCAGGGTCGAAATGCCCATTGACCACCGCCATGATTTTGCCCGTATCGAGCATATCCTCATGGGGCACTTTCTGGAGGATCAAGTCCACGCGCTGATTCAATTGCGCGTACATGGTCAATTGTAAGAGGATGGACTTGATCTCGATGTTGCGCTGGTGCCTTTTCTCGTGGATATCTCTTTGTTTCCACTTGATGAATGACTTTTTGTCTACGTTGGGGTGGACTTCTATATCCGAGTCATCGGAAAGCTCGATTTTGTCCCACTTCGAGTAATCAATTGGCATTGGTTGATTTCTTTCTAGGTAAGTGTATGGTTTTTGTTTTGGGCGTGGTTGTTTATTGGTGGTTGTTTGTTGGTGGTTGTTTGTTAGTGGTTGTTTGTTAGTGGTTGTTTGTTGGTGGCTGTTTGTTGATGGTTGTTTGTTAGTGGTTGTTTGTTGGTGGTTGTTTGTTGGTGGTAGTTGGTGTAGCTTTAGGTTTGCCCTAACTTGTACGCGCTATATACGTGTGTACAGGCGGCCGTGGAAAGGCATGGAATGTGCTAGGCCTAGTCAACAGGTCGCACACACGTAAAACAAAAAGATTGCAGCACCACAATTTCACACATGGTCTCCCACTGCATTACTCACTGTGGCCCTAAGTGGCTTGACTAACGTTGATCGGACGGGAAACAGTACTTTACACTTGGTATGGCCGCAACCGAAAGTCCCTTTTTTGGGAGTATCATGCTTACAGCAAAATGTATCTATAGTGACTATTTAACTATGTAGAATGTTTGAGTTTAGTAAAGTATGGTAGTTAGAATGCTCTGGTTAAATCCTTCTTTGAGTTTCGTAGATTTAGAATTAGGATTCCGTTGAGGAATTGAGTTATAGCGATTAAAGTTACTGAAGACTGTGTATAGTGACTGTAGTGGCTGAACGTATGAGAAGTGCTGATGCGTGTATGCAGGACGCAGTTAACCTGCAGTACTGCGGAATTGGATAAAGGGACAAGTCTCATAAGGTTCCGAGGTATGTATATGTACAGACGGATAATACAAACCGGGTCTTTGTGTCCCGAGTCATAGGGTTTGAATTCACACAAGGGCTAACAGTTCCGGTACAGGAGAACGGAATTCATGGTGGCGTCGTATATATAAAGAGGGGATCTCGCTCATCTCTAGAGGATCGAAACAGACCACAAGACAGAGATTCTAGTTGATATACGTCTCACAACTAAAGAAGACAAAGAAACTATGAGTACCACTGTACCAGAATTGTCAACATTCATAAGAAAAACAAGACATCAGTTCCAGTCTATGCAAGTCTATGGAAACTCCCAACACCTTGCGTCCATTTGCAGTGCTCCCTTTTTCACCGGTTCCTTGGTCCGTTGAACAGGAGGGATATTGGAAGCATGTAGTTGCGAAGCAGAAGAAAACAGAAGAGCTGGTATTGGGCCCAATGCTTTGGGTTGTGGTTTCTGCAAGGAATCGGCGGAAAACCGGGGCACCAATGCCTTAGACCGGGTGGCTTCGTCTACACTTAACAAGTCATTCTTTAAAGGGTTTGAAGAGGTCTTTTCCACCGGTTTAGGGGGCTGAGCCACACTGGGCTCTATGGGACGGCCTGCATTGAGCGCTGGCTTGGAGTGAGAGAACCCCAACGACGAATTGGATCTCCCTAGCGACGGCTGCCAATTGGAAGGCACCTGGGCGGATTTGAAGGGTAATTTCTGGGGTATGAACGATTGGGAACGTTGTAGCGATGCAAAGGGAAAGTTTTGGGCCAAGTTCTGGTCTTTCCCGCCCAACGGCACTCTTTTGATGCGCTTGTCGCTGGCCGCTTTGGCCACTAGCGGTCTTTTTTGCGGCAACTCGGCATTCTCGCATGTTTTGGTCCGCAACTGCTCTTTGGACGAAAGACTCACGTGACTATTTTCCTTATCGAGGTTTTGCCTCTTAATATGAAACGACATGTGGATTGGGTGATTTAGTGGATTTTCGAAGACAGGGGGGTAAATTAGGGTATACTTTAGGTGATTTTGGTGGCATCAATGATCTCATTGGAGTGTTGCAGCGGCGAGGGCTGCTTGTTACTAGCATGAATCACATTCAAAATGTCGTCTCTGTCGTAACCCATGGTCACGGTCAAGGCACTAATGACATCCCCGTCTATTTCGATCTTGTTGTGCACGGTCTTGGACATATCTGGAGGACACAAGTAGTCTTCCATACCCTCTTTGGTCTTGTAAGGCTCAACTTACATGTCGCTGTATATCAATAGATATACTAAAACATAAGTTGAAATCCTTTGTTAAAGACCTTTAGTAACCATGTTACTCACTTTTATGTTAGTCTGTATCTAGACTATACTCAGAGGTCTTTTGAAGGTAATACCAGTGTTTTGATAATCTCCTATAAGGACATTTTGTCGGTTGAATTTTCGTTGACATCAATTTGAAGATGTCTTCATCAATGTCTTACTGAAAATGTCTTCATCAATGTCTTACTGAAAATGTCTTCAACAATGTCTTCACCAATACAATGTGCAGATGTGAACGAGAGCTGAACAACAGTTGGAAGACTCCTTCAAATTATAGGCTACCAACTGTTTCAGCTACTCTGCTTATATGGACTACCATGAACATACATTTTAAGTATATGGACTACCATGAACATACATTTAAAGTATACGGACTACCATGAACATACATTTAAAGTATACAGGCCCAAGTTCATCAACTACTCCAAGGTGTGTCTAGAAAGATTTATTTCTGGGCCTTGTTAACCACCATATCCTTTCAACACTTGGTCCATCTGCCCAACAACTATACCTACAGATTACTAATATTTTTTAGTGTGCTTTCCAAAGTACCCAATGGCGCCACGTCGTTAGCAAGTGTCTCCCAAGCTGATTCAATTCTCCATAGTCTCATGCAAACAAGCCTCGATTTCGTCCTTGGCCGTGATGGATAAATACATGCCCGACTCTTTCAAGAGGCAAGACCAAGTGTTGTTCCAAGCTCCTGCAGGCAGTTTCAACCACAATAGCTGGATTCCGCTGGATGTGTCTGGACTGGACCCTTAAAGAGGTAATGTGAGACTTTAGGTTATACCTCATCTACACTGTTTGACTGTTTCACTGTTTCACTGTTTCACTGTTTCACTGTTTCACTGTTTCACTGTTTCAATGCTTTTACACAGTGGCTATACTTAAAAAGAGATTTCCCAAACAGGTGCTTACCAAGTTATCCATAATGGTCGGATCAATTCACGCATGGGTCGTGTGAGTTCCATATTGTTAGATTCCCGTTGCCCCAGGTACGTTTTTTACTATTTTCATTGACGAATGGGTCCCCGAGCGAGAAATTGCGCTATTTCGGTAGGTGCCAATGGGTTCCTAGTCACCTAGGCGTGTCTAAGCTCTTGGGGGACAATGTTACATTCACCTGGTGCTTTATATGCAGACTTACATTCACCTGGTGCTTTGTATGTGACCCAGGGTCTGACTAGTGCTTTTTATGTGACCCAGGGTCAGAATAGTGCTTTTTATGGGGACCTAGGCTCTGACTAGTGCTTTTTATGGGGACCTAGGCTCTGACTGATGGCCCAAATGCGAAATCTGCTTCTGGCGCAAGCAAGTAGCTGGTGAATTCCTGAATTCCTTGGAACTAAGGATGTGCTTTGTGCAGTCTGGAATCCATCCACATATCAAACCGACAAAAACGACCATACCTCAAATCTAGAAAAGTCGTATGCGCCGACCGCAGACGTATTTTGCGTGGCCGACCAGAAAATGCGCATACCAGATTTCGCAGCCATTGCGTCCAACCGCGAACTATATAAACCTCAGCTTTTCCCGCAGCTTTTCATTTCCACCACCACTTTTTAACGGAGATCTAAAAGAACAGTCAAAGCAAACGTCAAAGCAAACGTCAAGAAAAGAGTCAAAGCAAACGTCAAAAAAAGAGTCAAAAAAACGTCAAAAAAAGAGTCAAAAAAAAGAGTCAAAACAAACGTCAAAAAAAGAGTCAAAAAAAGAGTCAAAAAAAGAGTCAAAAAAAGAGTTAAAGCAAGCGTCAAAAAAAACGTCAAAAAAAACGTCAAAAAAAGAGTCAAAAAAACGTCAAAAAAAGAGTCAAAAAAAAGAGTCAAAGCAAACAGTCATATAAAAGCAGACGAAATCACACAAAGCAAAGACACAAAGAACAAATCTTACAAACAGAACCTTAAGAACAAATCTTACAAACAGAACCTTACGATCTGAAACTTAGAACAGGAGCTTAACAGAAAGTCAAAACCAATCACATACAAAAATCATCAAACTTGTCAGACTCCAATAATATGGATTCACTATTCCGAATATTTCTACTATTTCTAATATTCATAGTGACTAGGCTTCGAGCCTCAATCTCACTTCTCATTGACTCTCTAGGTCCAGGACCTCCCTCCACCAAGAACCAACAAAATCAAGTTTCGGACCAAAAGGAGAGAAAAGGAGAGAGAAAAGGAGAGAGAAAAGGAGAGAGAAAAGGAGAGAGAAAAGAAAAGAAAAAAGGAGAGAAAAGGAGAGAGAAAAGAAAAGAAAAAAGGAGAGAAAAAGAGAGAAAAGAAAAGAAAAAACCCATGTCAATTGAAAAGGGAACCTCCGGACACAGACAGGTGGATAACGGGGACAAACATTTCATGGATGTTTGAAATCCCCCACCACATTATTTCCCGCAAAGTCAGCAGGAGTTTCTGACCATATAATACGACCCCTCGAAGACAACAGTTCTTGCAATCCCCCTTGCAATCCTTCACTGGATTGATAAATAGCTCGGTAATAAAAAAGGAAGATTGTATGTAGGAGCTTGGTGGCCTTGTGCTGAGGCTTCTGTAGTTAGCAAAGTATTGGAGTTGTTTCAACTTTTGTTTTAGTATATATTAATATACAGGGATATGTAAGTTGTACCTTACAAGACCAAAGTCCTATGTAACGGGTCCACAGCTCTTCTTATACTTTTCAGTTGCCTGCATACCCGTTAAGTACCTTGCCTCCTTACACGCTAGGTATTCGTTGACAGGGACTCCAGTGATCATCCTAAACGACCTATATTCTTACCTGTATCTCATATTATACTAGGAGAACACAGCCGTTTCGGCAATCTCTTATAAAAATATTCTTGTCCATTCTTATACGCTCCAGCTTTTCTCCCTCTTCAGTCTCTTACCAACAATGTCTTCTCCAAAACAATGCTAGACATTATATGAGAGCTAGACGAGAGCTTAGACGAGCACCCACAGACGCTTGCCCTCTCTTCAACAATACTCTTTTTGTTTCGTCTGTATACAATTGCATGAACATGCAGTACACCTACAACTACTACTTTCTACTACTCTCTACTCCTTTCTACTACTNACCACTTACAAATACTATTTTCTACCACTTTCTACTACCACTTACAAATACTATTTTCTACCACTTTCTACTACCACTTACAAATACTATTTTCTACCACTTTCTACTACCACTTACAAATACTATTTTCTACCACTTTCTACTACCACTTACAAATACTATTTTCTACCACTTTCTACTACCACTTACAACTACCACTTACAACTACCACTTACAACTACCACTTACTTTCAACTTATGTTTTCGTATTATTAATATACAGGGATATGTAAGTTGTACCTTACAAGACCAAAGAATGATATGACGGGGCACCGCACCTCTTATACGTTTTCTTGTCTAAGGTCTGTCGTTTTATTGTTCGAGATCTGTAGTTTTATTGTTCGAGATCTGTAGTTTTATTGTTCGAGATGTGTCGTTTTATTGTTCAAGGTCTGTCGTTTTATTGTTCAAGGTCTGTCGTTTTATTGTCAAAATGGCCTGATTACAATATATCCACAAATTACCTTTTCTCAGTACATACTAGGTAGTTGCAGACATAAGTACGGACCTTTTTCACTTATTTTTGATGTTAATTTTGCAAGTGTAAGAGAAAAATTGGCGCACTGGTTTGACTAGTTTTGAAAATCACTGTATACTGTGTATTGTGCAGGGAGCTAGTAGTATAGTGTAATGTGGTGTAGTAAATATATGGTGTAAAGTAGATATTAGGGTATAGGGTTAGAAACATGAGTTAGTAGAAATAATCAGATTATTATAGTATGAGTTAGTAGAAATCAGATTATCATAGTATGAGTTAGTAGAAATCAGATTATCATAGTATGAGTTAGTAGAAATCAGATTATCATAGTATGAGTTAGTAGAAATAATCAGGTTATTATAGTATGAGTTAGTCTATACTCTCTATGCCAATGTGGTGATTTCGACGAATACTTTCACGGAGGAAACGTATGGTGCTCTTTTGGGCGAACTTTTGGCCAAAACTAGCGACTTTTCCGCCCTAAACGGCCACTTGTTCATAGTGCGCAAGTTGTTGTCCAATATCTCGCTTTTATACCTCAAGACGTTTGAATTCTGCAAAAACCCGGTGCAGGCGGTATTGGAGATGCTCCGGAAAGAGCAGGTCATGGACCCTAAGACGTGGCTGGCCTATGAAGGCTTGTCACGTGACCACTGGCTTCTTCTCCTCTCCTTTTTAACTGTGCTAATCGAAGACATTGCCAGATTGAACGATTTCAAGGCTCCAGTCCACCGGGACGTGCGCAACTATATGGGACTTTGACTACTCTCTATACACTAATTGAGCTGGAATATTATACCATTGACTCAAAATTGGATTTATCTTAGTGTAGTAGTGTAGTAGTGTAGTAGTGTAGTAGTGTAGTAGTGTAGTAGTGTAGTAGTGTAGTAGTGTAGTAGTGTAGTAGTGTA